>BSBK01000223.1:20000-249568 GCA_027943335.1 Chamaecyparis obtusa | reverse complement strand
ATAAATAAATATATTAAAATTAATTAATTTACATGAAAAACTTAATCCAAACATTGTATAACTTCAATTCATAATTAAAATTCTTCTTTACTTATCCATTAAATGTTTAAAATGTGTATATATAAAATATAAAAATACCTCTACTTATTTTTTTAAAACAAACCAACAAACTAGAATTCACCCTCTATAAATATTTAAACTTCAAATTAAAAACTAAATAAATAAATTTTAACACTTAGTGTGTAATTAAATTGTAAATACTATCAAAACATTCTAATCTAAAATATCTTAAGTCAATTCACTACTTTCTAATTTTAGAAATTGGCCCAATGAATTCTAAATACACAAAACTATCATAGCTATAAGCAAGACAAATGTTTCTTAATAATACCAACCTCACATTAAAACTATAATTTACTAATATCAAAACATTCAAGCTATAATTTACTATAATTTTCTAATAATTTACTAGATAGAAACTCTGAATGATGGGTGACACAAGTTAAACTTTGATGGTGCTGCTAGAGATGGTTAGTGACTGGAGTGGGGGGGGGCTAATATGTACTTCCGTGGTGCCCTTGTGGCAACATATTCTAGTAATCTTGATGGATCAACTAATAATCAGACATAATGTATGGAAATGTTTTGGGGCCTTATATTTGCTCTTTCTATTGGTATTAAGCCTCTTATTCTTGAGTGTGACTCAAAACTTGTCATAGATGCTACTAAAGGGATATCTAAGATCAACTAGTCCTTTGTTGATTTAATGGAAGATATCAAAAGGCTTCTTTTGGGCCTGTATTGTTTTGTCATACACCATACTTATAGCTCCTAGAAGATAATTGTGTGGTGGATGCCATGTCTGCTCTAGGTTTAAGACTGACAGGATTAGATGTTGGAAAGACTAGGGGATGCTTCCTACCAAAGTGAAGATTCCCCTTAAAGGAGAAAGAAAACAATGATTTTATTTCCATGGATGTTAACTTGGGTTAAAGGTTTTATGGGTGTAGTATAATTCCTAGTATGGAAAAATATGTAAATATGGGGTGCAATTTGAGAAGGTTTTTGATGGGCATTATTTCAAATATTATAGTGCTCATTCTTTCCATGGTCACCAAAATTGGGTTCTATGTGGCCGGTCAACCTAGTGTCTATCATATTGTCATGGCATCATTTTAGTCATGACATGTTGTTTAAGTTTAAGATTGATAACAACTGTATGTTGTTGGTTAGGTATGAACCTATATGGGTGGTTCATAAGACTAATATTAGTTATACTAGTTCAGATGGTAGGTATATTTATAGGATTGTTAATAGCTTTGTTAGCTTAGATGGTAAGATTAATATTGCTCGATAGTTTGCTCTCTATTTTATTTGTGTGGTTTTTGATATTATTAGAGTTATATTAATGTATTGTTAACACGCTTCTTTAGTTTTTCAGACTATTAGCCTTTGAGCTTAACTATATTGGGACAACACCTTAGTTTTGTTGCTTTTAATATCTAAAATATTCTAAGCTAAAATATTTTGAGCCAATTCACTCTTTGTAATTTTAGAAAGTAATAGCAAATTCTACTTGTACATAAAGTTGTTTCTTAAAGAAGTGGTTTTGGGTGTTAATATAGAAATAAAAATACATTTAATCATATTTTTAAAGATTAAGATAAGGGTAAGTGGGTTAAGATAAATAAAATTAATGAAAATAATTTTAATAACTTATTTTATTTCTAAAATAATATGTATTTGTTTGTTCTATTTTAAAATTTTAGATAGAACATGTATTTATGAAAATAAAATAATTATTATTTGAATAAGTTAACGTGCTATTAATACTATAGATTTATATATCTATATTATTTCAAAATGGATTGTTGTAAGATTTAACTAATTTAATTTGAATTTTTTTTAAAACTTTTGACTTTGATATTAAATATAAGTGTAATAGATTCTTGAAACTTAGTAAATTCTAGGTTGCAAAATATGTAAATTGATTTAAGTAACTATATGTAAAATATTAATTATTAGCTTTAAATTACAACTAAAAATCAAGTAAATTGTTATACAATGAAATTATAATATAATTTGTAAAGATAAATCATTCAAATTATACATATCTAGTTTTGTACTTTATAACAATAAAATATAATTAATCCAAAAAATAATATATAAAAATAAATAATTAAATCATATTCTAATAAAAAATCAAAGAATACTTATCTAAAATAACTTTCTACAATAGATCATACACAATCTTAGAAGAATATATGAAATGGGCTCTTTAAAAAAATCACAATCTAGAATGAATTAATATATAGAAGAATCCATACATGACATAGCTAGGACCATCTTTCTTAAATTCTTTAGGTCTCTTTATTAAAAAAATATTTTTGACGAGAGCTATGAATTGAGGAGGCCATATATGAAGGACCTCATTCCTGAACATTCAACAATAGCACCCTAATATGAGTTTGAAGCTTGGTGGAAAGAATCACAATAAAACAATTTAACCGTCACATTATGTCATTATCGACAATTGTCTTTCTAAATTTATAAACTTTAATTTATAAAATTTTATAAGAAAGACATTAATCAAATCACATCCCTTTATAACAAATGTAATATATAATTTTGGCATACCTTTTACAAAGAGTTGTATTTATTAAATATATAATTTTTCTTTCAAAAAGATGATTTTATAGACCAATTTCTAATTTTTAAAATATTGACAAATCAAATTTGACATCTTTAATAATATATCCCTCCATTTATAATTCAACTTAACATTATATTTAATTTATTTAAATTCTACAAATTTAATTTTATATTATTTTTCTATTCCCAACTCTTTAATCCTAAAATAAATCACACATCTATAAACATTGATTTATTCCTTTACACAATTTAATGAACTAATAGTCGAATAGTTTTATGAAAGTAATGTCCATTTTTAAAAGAATGCAAATATCTTTCTAAAGGAAACTTTAAGCTACTTAAACAAAATATTTTGATTATATTAGTCAGATGATAATAAATAATTTACTTAATATTAAGAGTTGACATTAGAAATATGTGTTTGAGAGGATTTACACTTAAAATAAGATAATAATAAATATAATTGTATTTTTGAATTTAGAGACAAAAAAATATTGTTATAGATTATTAATACTTAAATTCTAATGTCAAATATGAAATTGATTGATTGACACCACTATCGTCTACGAGGTCTAAAATATCTATAAACTTACGATGTTTGTGTAATCACAAATTGATATTTTGGACTATAGATCTAAATCCAAGATTTGGAAGTGATTTTTAATTGCAAGAATGAGCTTGCTAACTAAGAATCTCCTCCACTTGCAAACATAGGCTTACCTAAATTTTAGATGTATAATGATGAATTGACAATTAGGTTGACAAACACCTTTGAAAGCTTCCTATGTTATTCTTCTTATAATCGACCCTTATATATGATTCAATAGTAGTTACTAATTTTTTTTAAACTGACACAAAATGAATGCATTAGGCATTGTTCTAAATGAAGGTGGTTTAAAAACTTGGAACAATAATGTAAAAGGACAATGCAAGGACCTAGTGTAACTAGGTTTTAGAAAAATGGTGTAATTTTGGAGTAAAGAGTAATTCAAGCCTAGTGATTGATTCTACAATAGAAAATGTTAGGATGATCAATAGATAACAAACTAGTTAATGATCAAGAAATTTAAGAGTGATTATTTATACTCAATACACAAATTTGAAAGTTTTGATGTAAAAGTTGACAAATAATTAGTAGTTGGGAAAAACATTAGTAGTTGAAAGAAGATAATTGTCAACCAATTTGAAAATTTAAAAGTCAAACCGACAACAAATCTATAAATTAAAAAAAATTTAAATAAATAAATATTTAAAATTTAAATATAGTTTAACTCTACCATTACCAATCAACTCAAAAAAACTAAAAAAAAATGCCAAATCAATCAAAATCACCATTACAATATTTAAATATTTTTCAATATTAAGTCATCATTTTAACACAGTTGCAATTAAACCATTCAGCTAGGCCCCCGGCGGAGTACTCAAACATTCTTCAACGCTGACAATATGAATGAGGTCGGTCATAATATGTTGTTCATCCCTCCATTCAACACCACGTTGCACTAGGCGGGGGCATTTTCTTCACCAGATATGTTGCACTTCCAATTGTTTTGGGTCCATTTTTATTTTATTTTATTTATTAGATTAATACATACGGAAGTGCAATGATTGGGTTTGTTTATTGCCGAAAGGCCAATGCTTGCTGTTAAATCTGTGACGTGTTTGCATCTGATTGGCCAGGTGTAAGTTTTTAATTCGTTTCTTTTGGAAAGTAATAATTGGAAGATTTTTCAAGCACTTTAGTTGGTAATGCCATGTACGCGATGATGACATTTAGCTTGGGAGGAAGCTTTATATGGACTAATTGGGCCCGACCAATCATGTGTGGGTGGCTATATGTAGGAGGGATTAGATTCGCTCTATGCTCCCAATTTGGAGCAGGATTTCTATACTAGATTTCAAGGAATCTCAAGTTCTTTAAATTCTTGTGTGGGGAAAGGGGTATATTTTTTATTTAAATATATTTTTATAAATATTTTAATTTTAATTTTATGTTTAATTACTATAATAAAATGTAATTGGTCTATTTTGTCAGTTTTTATTTTTGAATTTTCTTATTAGATGGATATATTTGTGATTTAGTTTTCTTAATTTAAAATATTTTTTGATTTTAATATTTGTTTTCTTTTGATTAGATCATGTAGATGTTCTATTGCTAATGTTTTGGATTGGATTCTATCATTCATTATCATGACATATAGTAAGAGAAGATAATTGAAAGGATATTAGTAAATCAAGGAGAATAAATAGATGGAGTGAAAGGCCACATGAATCTAATGGTGGTACCCTAAATTTTGAGAGTCCAAATCCATTATCAATAAGAAAATTTCTCCATACTAAAAAAATCAAAGGAAGGAAGCTTTATGACACAAATAAATAGAACTAACTAATCGAAGCCTTTAGAAAATGTTGGAATTTCGACCTGCTGCAAAGATGATGTCGACAGAGCCCGAAGATGGTCGCATTTTAAAAATCTAAAAATGACCCAGTTCGGGAAATCAAATTTGCTATCTCCAGTAAAAATCTTAGCTTTCCATGAGGTGTTTTAGTTTTTTGACCAAACTTAAATCCGAAAGTTAGGTAGTTATTTTTTAGTTAGTTTATTATTTTTCAAAATAATTTATAATAAGGGTTGTCTTTTCACCCCAAAGAGGTGTGAAAGCCACTCAAGCACATATATATACATAATGTAAAATGTAGAGAGAGAGACATATTCGAAGAAGCATTATAATTATAAAAAAAATATTTGTAAGGGGGAATAAGGAGCTTAAAGCATGACTTTGTAATATAAATTTTAATATTATATTTTAATAATAAATAAAAGGTCCTTTTGTTTATTTTCAAGGCAAAGAGATTACAACTGGCATGTTGATTTGTCCTTTATGATCAATAAAGAGATTATTGGATTATCCTGACAAGGCTTTATTTTTGCATTGGATATTTTCCTGCATTCTTTGCTCGACAATCAAGATAGTGTGAAATATATATGTGTTTCCTTATCTCTGTCTAATTGGACTTCCAGCCGGAGAAGTTAAATTCCTTTTGGACTAACGAAGAATTGGATATAAGATTTTTCTTTCGTAGAGCTTAGGAGTAATTGATGACATTTTTATAAATATTGTCTCATAAAGTTGTACATAATAATCCTTGTTATAGTTGACTCTATTGCCCGGATAAACAAAGGCACAAGTCATTTAAAATCATTAGAATATAATTATTGGAGTTATTAATTAAAGTCATAAATCTATATACTTCCTTCTTGCAAGTATCTAATCAATTATTGATAAACCTTACATAAACATTTAAATCATTTCAAGTAATCAGATAACTTTATATTGATCGAGTTTAAGGATTTTTGCTAACCGAACTCATAAGCTTAAATTCGCTATAGAAAAGCCTTGAATAAAGTGATCAGGTTCAAGGTGAAGGTTTATCTGCCTAGGTGTAGTGAAGCCTAAAGTGTAGGGGAATCTAGATTATTCCTTTTCGTTGGCCAAAACTAATTTGGAATCCTATTGGAGAATTAGCAGGCTCTTGGATTTCCAATCTATAGTTTTGGGAACCAACATATTGGCGACTTTGCTGGGGAGAGTTGCTCACAATATATATTATGAAGTTACCTAGAATTTCAGATTTCGCAAATCAGAAAGCAATTGAATCCATTTGTTTGGAAGTGTACTCTGTTGGAAGAAAGAACCTAGAAAATCAACAAATCAATATATTCCTCGAAAGAGGTGGCGACTCTATTCAATAAGATTTCAATTGGTAACTCTACTAAGGGAGAAGACTCAAAAGGAGATGGTTGATAGTTTTATTTCAAATGTATCAATAATTTTAAAGAAAACCTTTTATTCTAGATGGCATCAAGCCATTAGATTTTAGCAATTTTGATAACTGAATAAGATGAAATAGTATCCACCTTAGGATGTATGGGGGAAATATGAGATTTACTTCTAAATCCAAATTCCCAAAGGAAAGATCCAAATTGATCAACCAAAAGGTTAATGCGCAATTGAATCAATCTATGAAGAATATGAAAGAGGAAGAAAACCTTATATTTCCCTATAAAGGAGATGTGCTTGAAATCTGAAATAATTGAAAGGTGAGTACTAACCTCAAAATAGGGTAGATCTGGAAAATCCTAATTTCTGATGTCTATGTGCAGTTTTAGGCAATTCTGCAACCTATTTTGGACTGGAAATGCCGAGATGAAGAAAACCCAGAAAACTTTTATCTTTCTGACAACAGGTAGTCTTTGACCCCGATAAAAGGGCAAAGGCTACATTAATATTTTGAAGGTCGACTCTGACTTTGTTCACAAATCTTGGAAGTTCACCGAAAAGGGTATCCAAATCCAAGCTCAGATCTGCAATTCTGCAATTGTACCTGCAAAAAAAAGAGGGGTTTTTTTTTTTTTTTTGAAGGGTTTGCCTTGGTCAAACCCCGATTTGGAATCAACCTTAATATTGAAATTGAAATTGAGAATGCTAGCAAGTAGTAGAAGTAGATCTAATAATGAAGCTATGCAATTAGATAGATATGCAATTGTATTTGAAATGTAATCAAGTATATTGATATGAAAGCTTGAACATGACAATAACAAATGTAAATCAAAACCACGAAAATAAATGCAAAACCTCCATGTTTGTATGCTTGGAATCCACCTTGATAGAATAATGAATGGATCTAGAAGATGAACAAAAGATCTTGAAGGAAGATCACACCATCATGATGGCTAGATCTAGGGTTTGAATGATGAATCTTGCATGTTTGAACCAAATCCCTTTAAAGGCTTGGATGCTTGAATCCTTGATCTTCAATGGAGAACTTGAATGCTTGAATGGATGATTGCTTGAGAATGGATGCTTGCTTGATATTTTCTTGAATGCTCATGAAATTGCTTGATATGAGATATGTGAAAACTTGATTGAGAGATGGATTGAAATGAGAGAGGAAGGCCTCCTTTTATAGTGAACTAGGGCACAAACCTCTAGAGAAGGCCGACATTGGGGAATTAAATCCCAATTAACCTTAACCCCTAGAAATGGACCCATATTAAATACAATTTAAGGATTTACCATTCTGAAATCTGAAATGGCTGATCCAGAGGTGAGAAAAAGAATCTTCCCAAAACTCGAGACCCAAAAATTAGAAAATCTTAAAATTTGAAATTTGGGTCAAGGATGAGGTAGACCCTGCCCTAGGTCAGGGTCGAGGTCATCCCTGACCTAGGTTAGGGTCAAGGCCAACTTTGACCCTCAAGGTTGACTTTGACCTTGAGGTCAAAAACCTCAAGACCTTAGTCCATAATGCTAGGAAATGCAGAGATAAAGTGAAATCAGGTGGAGAGAGAAGCAGAATGGGGGAGAAAGCTAGATTTGAGCAAAGACCTGATCAAGGTGCTTGACATGACCCCATACCACTCACTCAGAGGGATAAACGCTCTTAACATGGAAGTGCTTTCATTTTAAGATGATACAATAACGAACCTAGCAAGTTATCCCCACAACTTTCAAAACTTGTACCAAAGTTCCATGGAGAATGAGACGAATCAACACTTCAACATTTGGATGCATTTTACATATTTTTAGAAGATTATGAAATTTGTGCAAAGGATCAGGTAATGAATCTATTTGTCAAGACATTAAAAGACAATGCAAGACAAGCATATGAATCACTACCTACACAAAGTATCTCATCTTGGAAGGAATTTGAACAATGGTTCTTATATGAATTTCATGTAATTGAGGAGGATGACTTGTATTATAAACACTATAGAGACCAAAGCTACAACATGGAGGAGGATCATAGTATGTCTCTACTTGATTCATTTTTAAGATTGGAGAGATTTGAAGGGGAGTCTTTTGCACACTTATTCTTGAGGATAGCAAATATGTATCAGAGGATACCTATAACAATTATGCCTTCACGAAAAAAATTAATGAGAAAGGTCAAAAATTTGGGAATCTTGCTGGATGACCCTAATTTGAAGCTTCTTTTTCAGATATTAGAAGAAGATGATGAAGACATAGAAGAGGAGGCTTATGATCAAATTGAACAAGGCCTTATGCTTGATGACAATCTCAGTGATGATGAAGAAGATCCAAATTACATATCCCATTTGGACGCATTTTTGAACTTAGAGAAACAAGAAGAAGAATATGTAGTACAATTCTTCATGAGGATGTTTAATATCTGTCAAGAAATACCTTTAGAATGTAGACCTCCATCATCTGATCTTTTCGACAGAATGCAAGAACTAGGTCTCTTATATGATCATCAGTTTCTTACTTTTCTCAAACTTATGAATAATGAATTGGTTGCAAAGGAGAATGAGTGCAGAACTAAAATAACATATGAGTCAAGTGATGTTTCAAATTTGAATGGAGAAGACTTTTGGACAGTCTGATGAAATAATTTTCCATGATGATACTTTTATGATATCAAACATCAGTGAATGTGAAAATGAGGAAGATGATCTTCTCAACGTGGAAGAGATTTCAACCTTATTAGACATAGAATACCAAAGACACGTTGAGAAGAATGGTCCAAATTTTTTCTCAATCCACCATGGTAAGGAGGTTGATGGATCATCACATATTCAAGAGGTACTAGATGAAGGAAATGATAATTCCTAGGAATCAAATTGTGGAGATGAAATAGAATTGCATGAACAGGAGGAAGTTTCAGGAGATAATGTCAATGAAGATATTAGTCTTGTTGATGAAACACTTGATGATCCAAGTGAAAGCTCTCAGGAAAGCATGCTTGAATTCTCTATGTTACTGAATCTGTTGTTTAGAGAGGAAGCATATGAGGATATGTCTGAGTTATCTATGTTCTCGAATGCGTTATTTGAAGAGGATCCTTTATTCAATGGAATCTATCAGCATCATAAAGAAGATAACAGTCCTAATTTTAAAGTTGATGAAAATCATGAAGTGCACTCAAAGGGTGAGATATCTTTCAGTTCATCCTTTGAGCTAGAGGTACGCCAAATATGTGAAGATGAGATGGAATCAACCAAGCATGATGGGGCAAATAGATTAAAGGATAGTCTTAAATTTCACTTAAATATCACACTTGACCATAGCCCTGGTATATGTGAAGAAGTGTCTCCTAGACATGAACCATCTTTAAAACCATTATATGAACAAGTACTGCACCATAGGCCTGAAGAAAAGATTGGATTAGACAACATAATTGGCATTCTAAATATGGAGACATAGAAAATTGTATACAAAAGGACAATCATGCAAAGAAGATTTATTCTAATGCTTATATGACTGATCACATGCATGACCATAGGGATCTTTCGTTCAACAATGACCAACGTGCATTTGATGATATCTCAAAGGCAAAACAAAAAGAAAATCCAAATCCATTATTAATAAGAAAGTTTCTCCATACTAAAAAAATCAAAGGAAGGAAGCTTTATGACACAAATAAATAGAACTAACTAATCGAAGCCTTCAGAAAATGTTGGAATTTTGACCTGCTGCAAAGATGACGTCGACAAAGCCCGAAGATGGTTGCATTTAAAAAATCTAAAAATGACCCAGTTCAAGAAATCAAATTTCCTATCTCCACTAAAAATCTTAGCTTTCCACGAGGTGTTTTGGTTTTTTGACGAGACCTAAATCCGAAAGTTAGGTAGTTATTTTTTAGTTAGCTTATTGTTTTTCAAAATAATTTATAATAAGGGTTGTGTTTTTTCACCCTAAAGAGGTGTGAAAGCCACTCAAACTACACATATATATACATAATGTAAAATTGAGAGAGAGAGAGAGAGACATATTCAAAGAAGCATTATAATTAGAAGAAGAATATTTGTAAGGGGGAATAAGGAGCTTAAAGCATAACTTTGTAATATAAATTTCAATATTATATTTTAATAATAAGTAAAAGGTCCTTTTATTTATTTTCAAGGCAAAGAGATTACAACTGGCATGTTGATTTGTCCTTTATGATCAATAAAGAGATTATTGGATTATCCTGACAAGGCTTTATTTTTGCATTGGATATTTTCCTACATTCTTTGTTTGACAATCAGGATAGTGTGAAATATATATGTTTTTCCTTATCTCTGTCTAATCGGACTTCCAACCGGAGAAGTTAAATTCCTTTTGGACTAATGGAGAATTGCATATAAGATTTGTCCATTGCAGATCTCAGGGGTAATTGATGATATTTAAAATAAATATTGTCTCATATAGTTGTACATAATAATCTTCATAATAGTTGACTCTGTTGCCCGAATAAACTAAGGCACTGGTCATTTAAAATCATTGGAATATAATTGTTGGAGTTATCAATTGAAGTAAAAAATCTATATACTTCCTTCTTGCAAGCATTTTTAACAATTATTAATAAACATTATTTATAACATTCAAATCATTTCAAGTAATCACATTACTTTATATTGATCAAGTTTGAGGATGTTTGCCAACCAGAGAACTCACAAGCTTAAATTCGCTATAGAAAAGCCCTGAATAAAGTAATCAGGTTCGAGGTGAAGGTTTACCCGCTTAGGTGTAGCAAAGCCTAAAGTGTAGGGGAATTTGGATTATTCATGTTCGTTGGCCAGAACTAATTTGGAATCCTATTGGAGAATTGGCAAGCTCTTGGATTTCCAATCTATGGTTTTGGGAACCAACACCTAGAAGCTAGGAGCTAGAAGGGAAGGATGAAATAGGGAAATGCTCAGGGTGAATGGATAAAAGTTGAAGGGTGGGAGCAAGGACATAACAAAGGATGTGTAAAAGAAGTTGTAATATGTAAAAAGGAGATATCACCAAAATGTAATGTATGAAAAGGGAGAGGATCAAGGTGTAAAGGGAAAAAATGCGTGATGGACGAGATTGGATTTATGTATCTAGGAGTTGGGGGAGGTAAGATCTTCTGTTAACCCCAAATTCCTGAAGGAAAGATCCAAATTGATTAACCACAAGAAAATGGTCAATGCATAAATGAATCAATCGATGAAGAATATGAAGAAAGAGGAAAACCTTATATTCCCATTTTGGAGGAGAGTATTGAAATCTTAATTGAAATGAATTGAAGACAAATATTAACCTCAAAGTATAGCAGATCTGGAAATTGCTATTTTCTGGTGTCTGTATTGAGTTTCAGGAAGTTATGCAACCGGATCTGAAATGAAAACATAGAGATGGAGGAAACCCAGAAATCTTTTGCTTTTCTAAAACGGGTCGACCTTGACCTAAATAAAGGTTAACCTTGACCCCTTTATGTCAACCTTGACTTGCACAACTTCGACATAAATTCTTTGCGAATCCTGAAAGTTTGCCGAAAAGGGTATCCGAATCTGCTTTGTAATTCATTGTTCCACACCTGCACCTGCAATAAAAATGGTTTTATTATTTGGATGAGGGGTTTTCCTTGGTGAAGCCCTGGTTTTGGAATTAACCTTGAAATATAATTGAAATTGTAGTAATAAACAAAGTAAATGGAATAATTCACCTTGCTTATGTTGAAACCCTTGTGGAGGATTTGAATCCTTGAATCCACAAGTATGGATGCTCCAAATGGATGTAGAATTATAGAATGTAGGATGTCTCAAATCAATTGCATTTAGATCTTCAACACCAATATTGAATAGATCTTGGAATAGGAAGAGGCTTGAATGGATATGGATAGATAAATCTTCAACAAGAGGGCTCCATAGAGCTTGAATCCTTCAATGGCTACTAATGGATCTACTTGATGAATTGGATCTTGAATGCTTGAATGCTTGAAGGATTGAATGCTTGAATGATTGAATTCTCAAATGCTTTCTTTGATAAATTATGCATAGATGATCCTTCCTTCGATTTCTTGATGTGAAAATGAGAGGAGAAGGCTTCCTTATATACTAGTCTAGGGCACAAACTTCTAGAGAGACCGACATAGGAGAAATAAATTTCCATTAAGCCTATACCCCTATAAGTGGACCTAAATTAAATATCATTTAAGAGTTTACCATTTCCAAGCCCAAAACAACCGACCTAAAAGCGGGAAAAGAAATCTTTCCAAAACCTAACATCCAGAAACCTTCAAAATTTGAAATTTTGACCCTGACCTAGGTTAGGGTCGAGGTTGACCTTGACCTCTAGGTCAGGGTCGAGGTTGAGCTTGACCTAGGTCAAGGTCAAGTTTGACCTTGACCCAAAAGGTTGACCATGACCCTGAGGTCAAGAACCTCAAATTCACAGAGCTAGGTGCCATAAACAAGCTGGAAATAAGTGGAAAATAGGGCAGAATAGGAGAAAAAACTAGATCCACACTAAAGACCCTTTCAAGGCATTTGACATTGTATCATCTTAAAATGGAAGCACTTCTATGTTAAGAGTGTTTAGCCCTCTGAGTAAGTGGTTTAGGGTCATGATTGGCATCTTTGTATTCTCCCTTGTCTTCCACTTCTTCTCTGCACTTGATTTCTTCATTCTAGGTGAAATTAGGGTTAAGGTCTTAAAGGCTTTCCTGATTTTACTTCTTCTATGGCTCTATTTTCTAGGTAGGATTCAGAAATGAGATCTCCTAGTCCTTCATCATATCATTTAGAGGATTTTCTGTCTGTTCCTGACACTAGGTCCTGCTCAGACATCAAATTCTACATTTCTGGCATCTCCTGGAACCTTTTTTGCAAATCCTGACAAAATTAGGGTTTGAGGTCAAAGTCGACCTCGACCCTGACCAGGTCAGGGTCAACCTCGACCTTGACCTCTTCCTACCATATTTTCAAAGTTTCATTTCCCGCTAATTTATCTTTCGGGAAAGTTATTTCCCGCTTCCGAGTCGACTATTTCGAGCTTCGAAATGATAAATCTTTTAATGGTATTTAATCAAGGTATATTTTCTAAAGGTGAGGACCTAATTGGGATTTAATTATCCAAGGTGGCCCATCTAGAAGAGTGTGCCCTAGATCACTATAAAAGGAGGCCTTCCTCTCTCATTTTCACATCCATCATTCACATCTCAAGTACTCAAGCTCTCAAGGTGATCAAGTGATGCAGGAGCATCCTGGGTGTAAGAGCAATCTTGCATCACCCAAAAAAAAATATTTCTATTTTTGTATTCAATAAGGGCTAGTTTGTGCAGAGCTGCTATTTTTGGAAAGTTACTATTTTTGGTAATTTTCGTATGTGCTCAGAATGATCTGATTTCTTTCTTGGAGGTTCATGTTGGTCATATAAGTCTGCCAGTAAAGTTTGATTGCCAGATCAAGTGTATATTGAAAGATATTGAAGATTTTCGGTATTGGCAGCAGGGTACAGAAACTTTGAACTCAGTTTTGAAGGCTTTAGAGGCCCCGGATGAGGTCAAAAATTTGGGTGACAAGTGCTTGCACCGGTCAAGCCTGTAGAGCACTTCGTGGCATTTTTGAAATGGGGTTATAATAGCCGAGCGGGTCAACTGGTGATGACTTATGGTCTTCGGAAGTTGGGCCACCTGAAATGGCAAAAAATAATTTTCTTCAAAATTTCTGTTCGGGTTTCAAAGGTTATCTTGAGCCGACTATGATGTAATAAAATGTAAAATAAAATAATTCTAAGTTTGGTCAGCCTTATTGGCTAAAATTCTGGAACCTTCCCAGGCGGTGGATAATTGCCTATATAAGGAAGGCTGTATTATTGTCTTAGGCAGTTTAGAATAGTTCTGGGTAATAGTTCGAGGCTTTGTCCTACAGAATATTGTAAGGGAATGCCCATGTGGCTTTGCATATTGTAATTCTGAAAGTTTGTAATTCCACATTTGTGGAGATAATAAGAAGCCAATTTTCTTTTCTTGCATATTACTGTTATTGTTTCTCTATTTCTATTATGTGTTTGTGGTATTAAGGGGAGCACCCTTCATCAAGTGGTATCAGAGCAGGAGTTCTTGAGTGTGTAAACAGATCGCCAACTGTGAGGCAGTTTGCACCAGGACCGTGGCTAGGATTTCAGCGCGCATCGCGAAAATACCTCCACGAAGGGAACGTGGCGGAAGAGCTAGTGTTGTAACACCTGAGGTTAGAGAGCTGCAGAGACAAGTGCGAGCATTGCAAGAAGAGATTCGCAGAGGAATGAATCTTAATGTCAGAGATGAAAACGAGGATGAAGCCGAAGAAGAATATCAAGAAGGAGAAGCTGAAATTGTGAACCAGGAGGAAGAAAGACTTTTTCGGGCGATTTCCAAGATTGGGAAAAGACCTAAGATTGAGGTTCCTACATTTTCTGGAAATCTTAACCCAGAGGAATTGATCGACTAGATCAATGAATGTGAGGAATATTTTGAGTATGAAGATGTTGAGGATCCCGATAGGGTCAAATTTGCGAAGGCCAGACTGAAAGGTCATGCGAAGATCTGGTGGTAAGAAATTCAATTGGAGCGAAATAGAAGAGGGAAAGATAAAATCACAAGATGGGATCGGATGGTGGAAAAATTGAAGCGACAGTTCATTCCTGTTGATTATGAGCTTGACCTACTGAAGAAAATGCAAAGTTTGAAGCAAGCAGGAAAATCTGTTCAGGAGTATACAGAGGAGTTCTATCGACTCCTCATCAGAATAGGCCATGCCGAAGCTGATAAGGAGAAAGTTGCCCGATACCTTAATGGGTTAAGGCCAAGCATTCAGGAGGAGTTGAATCTGGTTCGAATGAACAGTATTGAGGAGGCATACCAATTTGCCCTAAAAGTAGAGGGAAAGCTGAACAAGAAGTTCGAGAGCAGACAAAATGGAAAAGGTCGCGGTGGACGATCTGGTGGACGGTCATATGGTGGCCGAAATGAAGATCCGAAAAAGAAGGATGAGGCCAGTAGCAGTCAAAATCAGCGAGGAAATAATTCCAATCGCTTCCAGGATCAGAATAATAGAGATCAGAGAGGAAGAGGAAGAGGACAAGGATCTGGAAGAGGTGGCTTCCGTGGAACATGTTTTTACTGTGGAGAAGAAGGTCATAGGGCATTTGAATGTCCTCAGTGCCAAGGCAGAACGGACAGGAGAAATGAAGGCCAGGCCAGAGTTGCACATGTAGATGAAGATGCCAGATCATCAAATTCTGAAGATGCTGAAAGAGGAGAAACGTTGATTAACAGAAGAGTCCTGTTGAGTGGTGAGAATGAACCTGAGCAAAGGAGGAGTCTGTTTCGCACCAGGTGCAAGTGTGAAGGTAAATGTTGTGATGTGATTATTGATAGTGGAAGCACTGACAATTTGGTGTCAGAAGAGATGGTGACAAAGTTGAAGCTCAAGAGACAGAAACACCCACATCCATATCGGATTGCCTGGGTACAGGATGACCACAAGGTCATGGTCAATGAACAATGCCTAGTGAAGTTCAAGATTGGCGGATACCAAGATGAGGTATTGTGTGATATCATATCTATGGATGCATGTCATATGTTGTTGGGTAGACCATGGCAGTTTGATAGATGTGCTGTACATGATGGTCGTGTGAATACCTATTCCCTAACAAAGGATGGAGTGCGACATAAGCTAAAACCATTGAAGGAGACTGAAGAGAAGGTATGTGGTAATGCAAGGATAACTTTTGTTGATGGAAGAAATTTCCTAGATGGTATGAGGCATGAGCATGTATGTTTTGCTTTAATTCCAAAAGCTGGTAAAGAGGAAGTAGAAGATGTTCCTGTAGAAGTTGCAGATTTGTTGAATGAGTTTCAAGATATTGTATCCGATAATGTGCCTGATGGATTACCACTAGTCAGGAAGATCAGTCATCAGATGGACTTGACCCCAGGAGCGAGTTTGCTGAATAAGGCAGCACACAGAATGACACCTGCAGAAAGTGAGGAGTTGAACAGACAAGTACATGAACTATTACAGAAAGGATTGATCCGTGAGAGTCTGAGTCCCTGTGCTGTACCAGCGGTATTAGCACCAAAGAAGAATGGAGAATGGAGGATGTGTACAGATTCTAGGGCAATAAACAAGATCACAATCAAGTATAGGTTTCCATTGCCACGAATGGATGATATTATGGACTGTTTGAGTGGAGCTGTGTATTTCTCAAAGATAGATCTGAAGAGTGGATATCATCAGATTCGGATCAGAGAAGGAGATGAATGGAAGATTGCCTTCAAGACAAAGGAAGGACTATATGAGTGGTTAGTCATGCCTTTTGGGCTAACCAATGCGCCGAGCACTTTCATGTGGCTCATGAACGAGGTTCTGAAAGAATTTCTAGGTAAGTTTGTCATTGTTTACCTAGATGATATTTTGATCTTTAGTAAGACATTGGATGAGCATATGATGCATATTCGTATGGTATTTGAGAAGTTGAGAGAAGAGAAATTGCTGATTAATTTGAAGAAGTGCAGTTTTGTGAAGAAGGAGTTAGTGTATTTGGGGTTTGTAGTTTCAGGAGAAGGTCTAAAAATGGACCCAGAGAAGGTACAGGCTATCCTTGAATGGCCTACTCCAAAGAGTGCTACTGAGGTAAGATCTTTTCATGGTCTAGCTAGCTTTTACAGAAAGTTTATCAGGAATTTTAGTAGTATTTGTGGACCCTTGACTGAAACAATGAGAGGGGATAGAAAAGAGTTTAAGTGGACAAACGGGGCAGAAAAGAGTTTTCAATTATTGAAACAAAAAGTTACAGAACAACCTGTTTTAGCACTTCCAGATTTTAATAAGGTGTTTCAAGTAGATTGTGATGCTAGTGGTACTGCAATAGGAGCTGTTATGAGCCAAGAAGGTAAACCTGTTGCTTATTTCAGTGAGAAGTTAAATGATGCCAAGAGGAAATATTCTGTTTATGATCAGGAATTTTATGCTATAGTTCAGGCATTAAAGAAGTGGAGACATTATCTGCTTCCTAAGGAGTTTGTTTTGTATACTGATCATCAAGCTTTGAAATATTTGAATAGTCAAGGAAAGTTGAATCAGAGGCATTTGAAATGGGTTGAGTTTTTGCAGAGTTATACATTTGTTTTAAAACACAGGAGTGGAAAGTCTAATAGGGTTGCAGATGCTCTTAGCAGAAGGCAACTATTGCTGACAGAAATGCAGATTGAAGTGGTTGGGTTCAATGAACTCAAGAATTTGTATCCAGAGGATCCTGATTTTGGTGAAGCTTGGAAAGCTTGTACAAAACCTGTTACTCTAGACAGGACGAAATGGTTGGATTTCATCATCCAGGATGGTATGCTATTCAGAGGGAGTCAGTTGTGCATTCCACGAAGTTCTATGAGAGAGAATCTCATCAAGGAGAAGCATAGTGGAGGATTGGCTGGACATTTTGGTCGTGATAAAACCCTTGGTTTGGTTAGTGAGAATTATTATTGGCCACAGTTGCAGCAAGATGTGAAGAAGTTTGTACAGAGTTGCAGAGTATGTCAAATGGTGAAAGGAGTGAAGCAGAATACAGGGTTGTACCAGCCATTGCCTATACCAGAGAAGCCTTGGGAAGATATCAGTATGGACTTTGTTCTTGGTTTACCGAGGACACAGCGGGGACATGATTCAATTTTTGTAGTAGTTGACAGATTTTCAAAGATGGCACATTTCATTCCCTGCAAGAAGACTAATGATGCTGTTCATGTAGCAGAATTGTTTTTCAGAGAAGTAGTGAGACTTCATGGTTTGCCAAAGACCATAGTTTCAGATCGGGACACTAAGTTTGTTGGATATTTCTGGTGAACATTGTGGAAGAAGTTGAAGACAGATTTGAAGTTCAGTTCATCACATCACCCACAGACTAATGGACAGACAGAGGTGGTGAATAGGAGTTTGGGAAATCTGCTGAGATGTTTGGTTGGAGATAAGCCAACGGGATGGGATTTGATTTTACCACAGGCAGAATTTGCATACAATAATTCTGTCAACAGGAGCACTGGTAAATCACCATTCCAGATTATATATGGAAGTAGTCCAAGAAATGCATCTGAGTTGAGAAAGATAGATAAAGGAGAAATAAGTAGTGCTGAGGCTGAGGATTTTGCAGAACATTTGAAGAACATCCATGGGGAGGTGAGGAAGCATGTTACGAAGATGAACGCACAGTATAAGGCTAAGGCAGATGAGAAAAGGAGGTATAAGGAATTTCAGGTTGGTGATGAAGTCATGGTTCATTTGCGGAAGGAGCGGTTTCCAGTTGGTACATATAACAAGTTGAAAATGAAGAAGTTTGGACCATGTAAGATATTGAAGAAGCATGGTTCAGGAAATGCATATGAGGTAGAATTGCCTAGTGAGCTGAATATTTCACCAGTGTTTAACATTTCAGATCTGACAGAGTATCATGAAGGAGGTGTTGAAGATGAGATCACAGCAGCACAGTGGAGTATTCCAGCAACTAGTTCAGACACTAAGGAGATTGAAGATATACTGGATAGTCGTGTTGGTAGAAGCACAAGGAATAGGACATATGAAGAGTATTTGGTCAAATGGAAAGGACGACCTGTAGAAGATTCATCGTGGCTAACAAAAGAGGAGGTTAACCATCTTGGTTTTCCTCTGCACACCTGAGTCGTGACAGGGTCACTTCTCAAATTACCCTGGGTGTCTGATGCAAGAGCATCCTGGGTGTAAGAGCAATCTTGCATCACCCAAAAAAAAATATTTCTATTTTTGTATTCAATAAGGGCTAGTTTGTGCAGAGCTGCTATTTTTGGAAAGTTACTACTTTTGGTAATTTTTGTATGTGCTCAGAATGATCTGATTTCTTTCTTGGAGGTTCATGTTGGTCATATAAGTCTGCCAGTAAAGTTTGATTGCCAGATCAAGTGTATATTGAAAGATATTGAAGATTTTCGGTATTGGCAGCAGGGTACAGAAACTTTGAACTCAGTTTTGAAGGCTTTAGAGGCCCCAGATGAGGTCAAAAATTTGGGTGACGGGCACTTGCGCCAGTCAAGCCTGTAGAGCACTTCGTGGCGTTTCCGAAATGGGGTTATAATAGCTGAGCAGGTCAACTGGTGATGACTTATGGTCTTCGAAAGTTGGGCCACCTGAAATGGCAAAAAATAATTTTCTTCAAAATTTCTGTTCGGGTTTCAAAGGTTATCTTGAGCCGACTATGATGTAATAAAATGTAAAATAAAATAATTCTAAGTTTGGTCAGCCTTATTGGCTAAAATTCTGGAACCTTCCCAGGCGGTGGATAATTGCCTATATAAGGAAGGCTGTATTATTGTCTTAGGCAGTTCAGAATAGTTCTGGGTAATAGTTCGAGGCTTTGTCCTACAGAATATTGTAAGGGAATGCCCATGTGGCTTTGCATATTGTAATTCTGAAAGTTTGTAATTCCACATTTGTGGAGATAATAAGAAGCCAATTTTCTTTTCTTGCATATTACTGTTGTTGTTTCTCTATTTCTGTTATGTGTTTGTGGTATTAAGGGGAGCACCCTTCATCATCAAGCAAGCATTCATTCAAGCATTCAAGTCTTCTTCTCCATCCAAGTTCTCCATTGAAGATCAAGGATTCAAGCATTCAAGCTATTGAAGGGATTTGGCTCAAGCATTCAAGATCTATCATTCAAACCCTAGATCTAGCCACCAAGGTGGTGTGATCTTCCTTCAAGATCCTTTGTTCATCTTCAAGATCCATATCATTATTTCCTCAAGGTGGATTTCAAGCATACAATCATGGAGGTTTGATGATGTTATGTTCAAGCTTTCATATCAATATATTTGATTACATTCCAAATACATTAGCATATCTATTGAATTGCATAGCTTCATTGTTAGATTCATTTCTACTACTTGCTAGCATTCTCCTATTTCAATTTCAATATTAAGGTTGATTCCAAACTGGGGTTTGACCAAGGCAAACCCCCCAAACAAACAAAAAAACTATTTTTATTGCAGGTACATGTGTGGAATCTCAGATCTGAGAGCGAATTTGGATACCCTTTTTGGAAATCTTTTAGGATCTGCAAACAGAATAGGAATCAGACTTTAAATAAATAATGTGGTTTTTGACCTTTTAAAAGGTAAAAGTTGACCTGTGTGAATTTGGAGAAAAGATTTTTGGGTTTTGTCCACCTTGGCATTTCTAGTCCAAAATAGGTAACGAAATCTTTAGAAATTTCATACAAGAGCCAGAATTCAGCATTTTCTAGATCTTCCCTAATTCAAGGTTAGTATTTGCACTTCAATTATTTCAAATTTCAAGCTTAATCCAACTATAGGGAAGTATAGGGTTTCTCTCTCTTTCATATTCTTCATAGATTGATTCAATTGTGTATTAACCTCTTGGTTGATCAAATTGGATCTCTCCTTTGGGAATTTGGATTTAGGAGTGAATCTTACCTTTTCCCCACACACATACACAAATACTGGTGATTCCAAATTACCACCATTCATTTTGGTGAACTCGACTAGCTTACTCTCTTTCTTTTTGGTGTTAGATTTACATTTTTCTATTGCATCTATACTTCAAAAATTCAAAAAAATCTATATATTGAATAAAATACAAAAACATATTTCTTGCATTTTTATCATGAAGATTGTTAAGATGTTTTGGTGCATAATCATGTTTGTTATTACTCTTCTTCTAGCATCTATTTATAATGCATATGATGTTTATGAGGGTATTATTCATTTCATAACATTGATGACCCTTCACTTTGCTCTTGCTTATGCTTTTGTGAAGTTGACTAATACTACTCTACCTACATTTAAAACTTTTCTTCGGGATTTATGTGGTAGCCTTATTCATCTTTTAGATTATGTGAAGAATTTGGTAGATGACACACCATCTCCTACTCTTCCTAATCGTAATCCATCTCCTAATCTTCCTATTTTGATACCCACTTCTCCATCTGTTAATCCTCGCTCTTCCCGTACTTATGATGGGATTCAAGCTATAGTGCAGGATGTGGATGTGCAAGATTTCTTTGATTTACCTTCTCCTCCTAATCATGATGATCTTAAAGGAAAGGGTAAAGAAACTTCTTCCAAACCTATTATCCCACCTTATATGACCTTTACTCATGAACATGATAAACAATCACCTCTTGTAGAAGCTTTGCATGATATGTACACTATTGGATATAATATGGTGAATAAATAAGGCTATAAAGGTTTAGGGTTAGGAGTTAATGAGCATGGTATCAAATTTCCCATTAATATACCTCCTAAACCGGATATGTGTGGTGTTGGCACTTCTAAATCTCAAGTCAAGTTAAGTGGTGTGGATCTTCATCCTCCCCTTAATGCTCATCTCTCTACACCTCTAATGGATAATCCTAACACTTGTCAAGAAAATGCTAAAACAATATATGTGGAGCTAATGAATTCTAAGAAGGAAAGATTTAGACCTATACCTATTGATGCTTTATATAAATTTAAATGTCCTTTCCACTATCGTAATACTCATTTTCTTGCCGATTGTAACAACTTCAAATTATATGTTAGGGATAGGGCTACGCGCGGTATTATACCTTTTTCTCGCGCTGTCTTACAACTTCTTCATAATTTTGATATAGTGGATTCCCCTCCATTAGAACTAGAGTAAATGTTCTTATCCTCTTGTCTCATGACTAGGGGGCAAGAGGCATCATTTTATCCAGTCTTTTAGGATCCATTAGGTCTTTTTATTAAGATTTAATTGGTATTCTTTATGTTTCCTTCTTCCATAATCTTACATGATGTTTTTATCCATTCCTAGGAATTATATTTTCTTCTTAGGAACTCTTGTCTAGGACATGTGTTTTGTAAAAATATCCCTTATCTTTCATCCCTCAGGGGGGGGGGGGGCAAGCTTTTTCCTTCTTTCTCTTTGTCTAAGGGAACTTCTTTCCTTAAGCTTAGTGGTATTTGTTTACATTGCAATATTATTTCATCATATTGATAGATATTTTGACTAAGGATAACCTTCTTATCTAAGAAGTTGTTGTCCTAAGTTTTCACTTCTTCTGTATGTTGAAAATTATGTTCTTTATAAACTCTCACCATTGCTTTAGTGTTAGAGTTGTTTTCCTTCATTCCAAAGATTCCTCTTGCTCTTCTTCACAGGGGGCTTGATGATTGAATCTGTGTTCCCACCTTTTGAAAGATGATATCTTATTTACACGCACTCCTCTTTGGTGGGGGTCTTGGCAATAAGATATATTTCCTTGAGGATCCTTTTCCATAAGTGACATATCCTTTTCACGATTATTTATACTCTTGGATGTAGGGGTCAATATCTCTTGCTAAGGATATACTCTACATTGTTGAAAACATGATATCTCCTTGCTTTGTGAAGTAGGTATCCTCTTCCATCTTTATTCCTACACTTGGGGGGAAAATATGCCTTATCCTTCTTTTCTATCATTCACATATGGAGTCACAAATATGGATTGTGAGTTTGGTATAAGTACTTTATCCTTGGAGGCTTGGTATACTTTTTTATCTTATTCAAATCTATGCATTGATATTTCATCTGGTATTCTCTTCTTTTCTAGGGATTCACCTCTTTCCTTGGTTAAGCAGTATTTATTTACTATGTGATATCCAATCATACATGAAAATTATGGTTTGCATGTGAGGACTTATGTCCTTTATACAAACTTTATTGGTTGTTTGACATTGGGTTTCTATGGTTGATACATCTCTCACCTTGGAAACTGAACATTGTGCTATCCCTCATAAAGGTTACTTCCTTTTCACTTCTTGCATGATATCTTTTACATTAATCCCTTCCACGGCCTCATAGGATCTGTGACCTTCTTGGCTTGGACTGGGTGTTGTCTCTGGATATTGTCTTGATGCTGAAGAAGGCTTTATCCTTGTTCTTTCTTTCCTTAACATGACAAAATAGTATGTTTTTTCCATATTAAGGAGGGGGGCATATATAGGGCCTCCCTTGTACTATAGTTTTTATTTTTACATGCTAAATCTTGGAGGGTAATGCACATAAGTTGCTAAATCCTGAAAAGACATGCATTCATATGCTAAATCTTCTGATGGTAACACACATAAGTTGCTAAATCCTGAGGAGACACACATTTTTCAAATTTTCAATATGCTAAATCCTCTGAAGGTAACACACATAAGTTGCTAAATCCTGAAGGGACACACATTTCCAATTTCAAGTATGCTAAATCTTGGAAGGTAACACACATAAGTTGCTAAATCTTGAAAAGACACGTACCTATATGCTAAATCTTTCGAAGGTAATGCACATAAGTTGCTAAATCCTAAGGACACACACATTTCATATTCATAGTGATACAAGAAGGTGGATCTATGAGTATTCTAGAAGCTGTCAGAAGACGCATTACAATTGCAAGCACAATTTATGGGTGAACCTGTTGGGCTCTCCCTCTAGGGTGATTCATGGTAAGATGGACATCTTACCGAGTGAGGTAATCACTTTCTCTTTTCTCTCTTTTCACTTTCATGCTAGTAGGACAGGATCATGAAGCTATGTTGTCTATAGTGTTGCTCTTGTCTTTCTTATGTAATCATTTATGCTATTATGATAGCTTTCCAAATATGATATTATTATGAGAAATATTTCTTAGCGAGGTTTCTTATGATAATTGATTTGGGTTGTGTAGTACTAACCCTTGTTCTTTTGTATACTCTCATGCATGTATGTTGAGTTAGAATCCTTGGTCTGGGGGCTTGTGTCTTCAGCTAAGTGTTATTTTATCTCATTTTTAATCCACTAGGATATCTTCTTTCTTCTCCTTTACCAAGAGTTTGCATTGAATCCATACTCTTGCTAAAGTGGGGGCTTAATGTATCATCTTAAAATGGAAGCACTTCCATGTTAAGAGCATTTAGCCCTCCAAGTAAGTAGTTCAGGGTCATGATTGGCATCTTTGCATTCTCCCTTGTCTTCCACTTCTTCTCTGCACTTGATTTCTTCATTCTAGGTGAAATTAGGGTTAAGGTCTTAAGGACTTTCTTGATTTTCTTTCTTCTATGGCTCTATTTTCTAGGTAGGATTTAGAAATGAGACCTCCTAGTCCTTAATCATATCATTCAGAGGATTTTCTGTCTGTTCCTGACACTGGGTCCTGCTCAGACATCAAATTTTGCATTTCTGGCATCTCCTGTAACCTTTTTTGCAAATCTTGACAAAATTAGGGTTTGAGGTCAGGGTCGACCTCGACCCTGACCGGGTTAGGGTCGACCTCAACCTTGACCTCTTCCTGCTAGATTTTCAAAGTCGGCTATTTCGGGCTTTGAAATGGTAAATCCTTTAATGGTATTTAATCAAGGTATATTTTCTAAAGATGAGGACCTAATTGGGATTTAATTCTCCAAGGTGGACCATCTAGAGGAGTGTGCCCTAGATCACTATAAAAGGAGGCCTTCCTCTCTCATTTTCACATCCATCATTCACATCTCAAGTACTCAAGCTCTCAAGGTGATCAAGCAAGCATTCATTCAAGCATTCAAGTCTTCTTCTCCATCCAAGTTCTCCATTGAAGATCAAGGATTCAAGCATTCAAGCTATTGAAGGGATTTGGCTCAAGAATTCAAGATCTATCATTCAAACCCTAGATCTAGCCACCAAGGTGGTGTGATCTTCCTTCAAGATCCTTTGTTCATCTTCAAGATCCATATCATTATTTCCTCAAGGTGGATTTCAAGCATACAATCATGGAGGTTTGATGATGTTATGTTCAAGCTTTCATATCAATATATTTGATTACACTCCAAATACATTAGCATATCTATTGAATTGCATAGCTTCATTGTTAGATTCATTTCTACTACTTGCTAGCATTCTCCTATTTCAATTTCAATATTAAGGTTGATTCCAAACCAGGGTTTGACCAAGGCAAACCCCCCAAACAAATAACAAAACCATTTTTCTTGTAGGTACAGGTGTGGAATCTTGGATCTGAGAGTGAATTTGGATACCCTTTTCGACAATCTTTTAGGATCTGCAAACAAAATAGGAATCAGACTTCAAATAAATAATGTGGTCTTTGACCTTTTAAAAGGTCAAAGTCGACCTGTGTGAATTTGGAGAAAAGATTTCTGGGTTTTGTCCGCCTCGGCATTTCCAATCCAAAATAGGTGACGAAATCTTTAGAAAGTTCATACAGGAGCCATAATTCAACATTTTCTAGATCTACCCTAATTCAAGGTTAGTATTTGCACTTCAATTATTTCAGATTTCAAGCTTAATCCAACTATAGGGAAGTATAGGGTTTCTCTCTCTTTCATATTCTTCATAGATTGATTCAATTGTGTATTAACCTCTTGGTTGATCAAATTGGATCTCTCCTTTGGGAATTTGGATTTAGGAGTGAATCTTACATTTTCCCCACACACATACACAGATAGTGGTGATTCCAAATTACCACCATTCAGACATGATCCCAAACCAATTACTCGGAGGGACAAACTAGTCCTAAATGGAAGTGCTTCCATTTTCTGATGATACATTTAGCCCCCACTTTAGCAAGAGTATGGACTCGATGCAAACTCTTGGTAAAGGAGATCACAATGAAACAAAAAATCTTATTGAAACCAAATGGAAAAAGCAATCCTCAAGCCCCCAGGGACTCAAGTCTTTGTCAACCTCAAGATTAAAATAAGAGAGATATCTCTAGAAAAAAAAGAGGAGGGTGTGATTACCTCACCCAATGAGAACTTATGTCCCATTGTGAATCACACAAGGAAATAACACAATTGGAAAGATGGAGTTGAACCGCCTAGTGAATGTGGCTACTCACTAGTCAACCCATCAAGGCTTCACCCTCAAAAATATTCTATTCCAAAAGAGAAAAGCCAAAACAGAAGAGATCCAGTCTTAAGGACAAATCTGACCTTAAGGGATCAAAACATTGAAAATTGAAACTGGAGGGATCAAGAGATCCTATAAGGTAAAAATCCATGCTTTAAAGATTAGTCTCTAATCCATAAAGGGAGAAAAGGTTTGAAAAATATATTAAAAGTGCGTGTGTGCAAAAAGTGAGCAGAGTGTATGTCCCCACGTTAAAGTCATTGCTAACACTTTAACATGAGCAATGGCTTTAATGAAAACATAAACAACTCCACTGATTACGTTTCCACTACGAAATGCCCCCAAGCAAAGACAAATCAAGGGAAATATCACATAAACATACAAAGAACACAAAAGGGATCTACCTACAGTGGGGTCAGTATGATCATAAGATAATATATATGTATGATATTATTGCAAATGAATTGACATCATTCCCCAAAGAAAGTAGAACTACAATCACCATGGAGGAAAGAAAACACAAGAGTTACGAAGAAGAGTCTTTTCAAACCACAACATGGAGACCAAAAAGATTCAATTCTACTAAGTTGCAAATACAAGCGGATTGTACACAAGGAAAACATTTACGAACAATAGCATAGATACAACATAACATGAAAACAACATATAGAAGAATAGAGATACATATAGAGGAATAGTACAATAGGTTCAATTCCTTTATCACCTTTCACCAATGAAGTAACAAGGGTCGTATAAAAGAATCTAACAAAAATTTAGCAAACACATTATGGGAGAAACATGATACAACAAGCAAACACACAAAAGGCTACCATGGAGGACAAGCCAATCAAGCGCATCACCTACTCTCCCCATCTCGATCTATATCATTTAGGGATGGTGGGAAACTCGCAAGAGGGACTATATCCAACACAGTAGTAATAATAGTTAGTTCCAAACAAGGATCCTCTTGAGAATTGTAATGTTCGATACTAGGTGTAATTATCAATTGTGTTGAAAGCATATTAGGTAAATCAATATCAATGCCAATAATCTCATATTCATCATTAGCATTATTAGTATCATCAAGAGTATCTTCTTCATCAAGATTTATCGAAATAGAATCTAAAATACAAATATAATCATCATAATCATTCATCTTAACATCATTATTAACATTAACTTCTTCTAACACATCAGGCATAGGCTGGTCAAAAGAAGGTAAAGAACTTTGAAGAACATAGGCATGAGTCTTAGCTTGAGCCCGATGCTTCCTACAATGTTCATTGGAAGATTAGTTACGTTTTGTCTTGTTTGAAATATGTTGAGAACTAGGAGGAACAACCACTAGTTCCTTCGCAGGTTCTATAGGAGGATTAGTAGGATTCTTAGTAGGCTAAAAAGAAACACTAGGAGCTTGATTAAGAGAACTAGAAGCCATGGATAAAGGAGGTATGGAAGGTGTAGGAAAAATACCACGGATAAGATCCATCTGAGGCATGATTAACTCAACAATATTGTGATTCTTATAGGCTTGATATGAGCGAAAAAGATTAACAGGTCAAGAAGGACATGAATTAGGTAATTAAGGCCAAAAGAAGTCAAGGGTAGAACAATCCCTAGGCCTATAAGGTTGATAAAAACTATGATTAATCATTTTTACTTCTTCATCATGAATGAATTTAAGACACTTATGGATAGGAGAAGCAACGACATGCATGACATTCAACCAAGGCAAACCAAACTTAACTTGAAACTAATCAGAAGTAGGGACAACAACGAAGGTAGTGTCCATAATTTTACCGCAAAGTTCAACAGGAAAGTTAATAGAACCAAATGATGGATAGAGAAAACCATTACAAGTTTGGATCCACACATTAGATGTATCATAAGAATCACGTTGTAAGTTCTTCATAAAAAGATTTTCTTTAGTAATAACATTGACTAAGGATGTAGGATCAACAAGAAAACCACACGTAGGTATCTTAGAAATCCTAGCATAAATGTAGAGGGGACCATCAGGAGCTTTAATAGTCTCAGAATCATCAACGGTGATCAAGAGTTCCCTAGGTCTTTTATTCTTAGGTTGTTTTCGAGGATTAGGTTGAGGTTTCAGTTTAGGCTTAGGTTGAGGTGGAACTTGAAGTTGAGGTTGAGGTGGAGATACAGGTTGAGAAAAAACAACATGCTCCACATGGTTAACAATATGATTGAGATCATCCATCTTTGAATCACAAATAATATTAACAGAAGATGGCTGAACAATGGTATTAGTATCATGTGTAGGCAAATGATTCGTATAGATTTGGTAGTTTTGATTAGGAGGAGAGACAAATTTGTTCCCACTACCATAAAAATTATCAACAGATAAAGCATTAGAATCAATTAAGTCTTGAACCTTATGTTTTAAGGAATAACACTTCTCAGTATCATGGCCATTTTGATGATGGTATTGACAAAAGGCTTTGGAATCAAAGGATTTGGATGCCATCGTAGTAGGTAAAAGAGGTTGAATAGGAGGAAAATTAATCATATTAGCATTCAACAACCTACTAATGATAGAATGTAAAGGTTTAGCAAGAGGAGTAAACATACGACTCAGATGAAAAGCAGTGGATGGAGAAGTGGCATTATTGGATGAAACAACAACTACATTTGCTTGCTTATTTATCTTGACATAGTTGTTAGGTTTTTCAAACTTGTTGGGATTAGGAGTAGCATCACTCTTATCAACTAGAATAGGAGCCATTGGAGTGTTTCTCTCAAATTGACTCACTTGTAATTGATAATGATGAAGCACTGCACAAAGTTGATGAAAAGAGGTAAATTCAGTAAGTAGAATCTTATCTCTAATATCCTTTTTTAAATTTGAAATAAACATATGTTGAATATCAATATCAGGAATAGGATAAGAAATTTGAGCATACAAATGCTTAATTCTACCAATAAATTCAGTCAATTTTTCTTTAGGATTTTGTTTACAATGCATCAAATTAGTTAAGGACACTTGCAGACCAATGTTATTTTGAAATTGTTGGATAAAGGCATTAGCAAGTTTTGGAAAAGAATCAATAGAATAAGGAGGCAAGGAACAATACCATTGCAAGGCCTTATCACAAAAATTTATAGCAAACAACTTGGCTAAAATCATATGGTCATGAGCATAGTCACTACAAAGGATTTGAAATGTTTTAACATGAGTGATAGGATCTCCCTTACCATTTTAATTCTCAAGATGAGGCATATCAGCTTGCTGAGGAACAAGGGCACGAATAATGTCTAGGGATAAAGGACTACCCATGTCACATGTAGGAATACTAAACTTGGATTGAGTTAAGGATGCAAGTTGTTGTTATAAAGAGGACACAGTTTGAGCCAGACTAATGATTGTGGAACCATTAGAAGAAATAGGAGGCATAGAAACATTAGAAACACTAGGGAAAGTGTAGGAAGTAGCAGGAATAGAAGACACAACTGGTGGAACACTTGGAACCACAGTTGGAAGAGGGTTGGAATAGGTAAAAGGAACACTATGATAAGAAGGTTGTGAGGTAGGTAGAGACACTGATGGAACACTCATAGGAAGAGATGGAATAGATGTAGTCACTAAAGGAGGAGTATAAGTAGGAATACTAGGTAAAGGAACAAAAGAAGGTTCCACACTAGTGACAAGAGGAGTGAATCCTAAATATTGAGCTTCTTGAGATAAAGGTTTAACATTTAAATGCACAAGATGAGTAATACCACACAAGAGATTAACACCTTGATCACTATCACAAAGGACTTTCTTAAGAGCCTCTATATATTGAATAGAATCTTGATTATGGCTTTCTTGAATAAGCCAATTTCCCATTTTATCAAGTTCGGTTGAAAGTTTTTGGACTTGTTCCAGAGGAACTCCTAAAGCACCATCCTCATCATGAGATGAGTGAGAAGAGTTATGCTCCATAGTAGGATTGGAATCATGAGTGTTCAAATCATCATCCAGGATCCTAAGCAGAGGAGAGGAAGACTCAGGATCAAAGAAACCCATAAGTCTACGACTTCTTCTAACCGGGGTATTATACGTAGGATTAGAGGTAGTAAAGCTCATATACCAATGCAATACAAATTAACTAAATTAGGAAAATGCAAGGCATGAACAAATAAATATTTTTGTATTTTTTCTTTATATGATTTTTTTGTTTTATTTTTGAAATGTAAATGCAAGCACATAAAAGAAGGACATACATGCAAGATCTAACACCATAAAAGAAAGAGTTGTCTATCGCGGGTTCACCAAAATATAATATGTAAAAAGTAGATATCACCAAAATGTAATGTATGAAAAGGGAGAGGATGTGTGATGGATGAGATTGGATTTATGTATCTAGGAGTTGGGGGAGGTATGATCTTCTTCTTAACCCCAAATTCCCAAAGGAAAGATCCAAATTGATTAACCACAAGACAATGGTCAATGCATAAATGAATCAATCGATGAAGAATATGAAGAAAGAGGAAAACCTTATATTCCCGTTTTGGAGGAGAGTATTGAAATTTTAATTGAAATGAATTGAAGACAAATACTAACTTCAAAGTATAGCAGATCTATAAATTACTATTCTATGGTGTTTGTATTAAGTTTTGGGAAGTTCTACAAGCGGATCTGGAACGGAAACACAAAGACAAAGAAAAACCAATTTTTTTTTCTTTTCTAAAATAGGTCAACCTTGACCCTTTATGTCGACCTTGACCTACACAGCTCTGACATAAATTCTATTGGTGGATCCCAAAAGTTTGCCAAAAAGGGTATCCAAATTTGCTTTGTAATTTGTTGTTCCGCACCTACACCTGTAAGAAAAATGGTTTTGTTGTTTGGATGAGGGGTTTGCCTTGGTCAAACCCCAGTTTTGAAATTAACCTTGAAATATAATTGAAATTGCAGTAATAAACAAAGTAAATGGAACAATTCACCTTGCTTATGTTGAAACCCTTGTGGAGGATTTGAATCCTTGAATCCACAAGTATGGATGCTCCAAATGGATGTAGAATTGTAGAATTTAGGATGTCTCAAATCAATTGCATTTAGATCTTCAACACCAATCTTGAATGGATCTTGGAATAGGAAGAAGCTTGAATGGATATGGATGGAGAAATCTTTAACAAGAGGGCTCCATAGAGATTGAATCCTTCAATGGCTACTAATGGATCTCCTTGATGAATTGGATCTTGAATGCTTGAATGATTGAATGCTTGAATGCTTGAATTATTGACTACTTTCTTTGATAAATTATGCATAGATGATCCTTCCTCTAATTTCTTGATGTGAAAATGAGAGGAGAAGGCTTCCTTATATACTAGTCTAGGGCACACACTTCTAGAGAGGCTGACATAGGATAAATAAATTCTCATAAAGCCTATACCCCTAAAAGTAGACCTAAATTAAATATCATTTAAGAGTTTACCATTTTGAAGCCCAAAACAGCCGACTCAAAAGTAGGAAAAGAAATCTTTCCAAAACCTGACATCTGGAAACCTTCAGAATTTGAAATTTGGACCCTAGATCAGGGTTAAGGTCGACTGTGACCCTATGGTCAAGAACCTCAAATTCACAGAGCTAGGTGCCAGAAATAGGTTGGAAATACATGGCAAACAGGGCAAAATAAGGGAAAAAGCCAGATCCACGCCAAAGACCCATTCAAGGCATTTGACATGACCCAAAACCACTTACTTGGAGGGCTAAACTAGTCCTAAATGGAATTGCTTCCATTTTTTGATGATACAAAAGCTAACAAAATAGGAAAGCTAACAAAGTCAAGAAGATAAATAAAATTACATAAATAAGAGGGTAACAGATGAATAAACAAGATATAAAAATTGAAGCTAGGTAATTATATAAAGTTAATATCTAAGTTAATGTAAAAATATATTAATGTTCTAATGATCATGTATCATAGAGTTTGATCTGAAATATAGGCAACAAAAATATACATGGTCAAATCCAGAAAGAAAAAATATTGAAATCATTATGAATTGTGGACATTTCATGAATTTTATAATTTTTTCGAGTTCAGTATTTTAGAGAAGATGATTGTTACATATTCATATTAAACACTTTGAATTAAGCACCAAGGAATTTGTATTTAATAAAAAGTTTAAGGTTACCAGATCACATTGAATTATCAAATCTAAACACTAGAGTCTATAAAAGGAAGCCTCTTTTTCTATTATGATTTACTTCACTCTAATTTCTTTTTTTCTGAGTTTTTAAGTTACTGAAATGGATATTGAAGAGACAAAAATGTAGGAATGCTAATAATGTAAGTAACAATAACAATATTAAAAACCAAACTCGAATATATATTATTTAATCTAAACTAGTATTACTAAAATACTCTAACATCACTTTTAAACAATGATTTATCAATTTAATATCAACAGTCCAGTGTATTATGCATATTAAAACACTACTTAATCCTTGATATTATCCACAAATTACATTAATAACATGTAACAAACCCTTGTTGAGACTTTTTAGATGGATTCCACCATATACAACACTATCCCAAGAAAGGATGGCTTCCTTTATATGATGACAGACTGGTACAACCTTCTTGTTGTTAGCTTCAAATGTGTATAGTACTCATGTAGCTTGTATAGTATATTCTAGATGAATTTAGACCTGTATAGTTACTACATATTTCTTCCAATCTTGTAAAAAATTTTCCTAGACACTTTCAGACTTGTATGACACCTAGAAGCTCTCCCAAACTGATAAATAAGCATTACCACTCACCATTAGTTGGAATAAAGATAAACACATAGCATGAGTTCACACACAATGCCCAAAATAAGTCTTCCAATAGTGTAGCTGACTGTAATAGATCTGTATAGTTTGAAATACCTTTTGTAGTGTAGTTATAGCCTTATACACTCCCACACAGGCCCTAGTAGATTTCAACCTAAGTTAGCATCTCTATCAAATGAGAAAGGTATAGCTATAGCAATAAGGTATGGTCCATTATTCACAAATTGTATAGTCACAATAGCTTTGAAATGAAGCTTATAATTTTGTCTTTAATTACAGCCATTATATACTTACATTGAAGCATATATCTGTCAATATATGTCTCCAAATCTATCCTATGTCTATCTTTAGCTATAAAAAGATATGCCCAAAGCTCCCCCTAAACTTTCCATAAAAATTGATATAAAAATCAAAGTTCTTTACCAACAAATAAACCCCTGGTGAATGATTTAATGTCTGTTTAAACACTTTCTGAACCCCCTCACTAATCTCCCAACAACAAAGAGATTATTTTTTATCGATGATAATAGTTTTTGAATTAATTTAAAATAAATATGATACATAAATACTCAATTTGTTATGCATTTCTCTGTCATGTTTCTCCTACTACCTTGGACTCCATTACCATTCTAACCAACCAAACTTTAGAGATGTTCATATTGAACTAGTATCATTACAAAATTGCCCCAAAAACACCAACTTTTTTGCACCAAGAGGATCAATCCAGTAATATACATCAACATCAAACCCAAAAACCATCTATGAACTAGAAAAAAATTATTTTTCCAAAAAAAAAATACAAAATCATACTCTTAAATAAATCCCTCACCATAATATTTGTCGGAGAAAACCTTCTTGGCTTTACGAATTGCTTCTACCACCAATGATCCCTCAAGAACAAGGAGACCTCCTTTCATCTGCAACTTGGTCTACTTGGCCAGTCAACGAGCTTTCTTTTTCTCTTTTATTTCCTCCTCCATCTCCCATAAGAACTCCTTTAGCAACTCCCAACCATCTTGTGCTTCCTCAATTCTTATCTCCTTGCACGAAGAAGCACTCCATACTAGGAAAGGCATGTAACTCTACCTTGTACCCTCTATCAATCTCCAATCCTCATTGTTAACACAAAAACCAACCCCTAGATTAGTAATGGCCAGCATGGGTATCATTCCCCTATCCATTATGGTCTTAGTCTTGTGTGCATTACCCATAAGGCTTCTTCCTTTGACCCCGATTGGAGTGCCCAGGAAAAAACCAACAATGCCACATCTATGTTGAGTCTATATGTGTGCTTTATGCACACAAATTCCTTGCCTAGAAACACATCCAGTATCTACCAAAACTTTGGCTCATCTATTAGAAAGATGCCATTCATTCTCCTTTGTGAGAGCTCTCCATAGAATGGTTGTTTTTTCTTGAGGGTTTTGAGTATAAAATTCACCTCCATTATGCACTGCAAACCACCAATAATAACCAACGCATGTCACTTAATACTTACTTGTCTCTCTCTTATTTAAAACCATGCTTTACACCTTCTATACATGGAATTCAACATTCTAGACACTTCTACTTATTTTGATTGCTAAAGCTCTTCCAAAATCTAGCACAATCCTTGCCCACATGTGATATTAATGACACCTACCACCAAATGATGAAAATCTCACTTCTTGCATCATCATTAGATATCATGATAATAATTTTTCACATACAATTAATAAACCTTAATGACTATACACAAGGTCATGAAAATTGCCTCGTCATAAAAGTTCAAATTTGGAAGGCTGGTGTAGGAGCACATAGGGGTTCTTTATTTAACCCTCAATTTTTGGTGTGTTCCAGGGTGTGAGTGGGATAGTCCATTAGTTTGCTTGTTGTTAGTGCAAAATGGGAAAGGGAGATCGTCATGTACATCGGGTTAACTTAGGCCGAAGTTCATGGTTCAAATGTTTGTGAAAATTGAACTATCGACATAGCTATATCGATACCCTGATCGACATAGTTAACATCAGCAACAAAGAGCAATTTAAGTCAGATCGATCATCAATAGTGGCATCGGGTTGAGTCATGCCAACTGATCATCAATGGTCATATCAGGTGGAGTCATGTCGATGCGTCTCATTGGTGTGACTTACACTAGCAGAGGAGCAACTTTTGTGTTAGACTGATGGTTGATGGTGTCGTCAGGAGGAGTGTTGCTGATGGAAGACCAACTAGACTTAAGGCATCAGGTTAGGATATCCCAATCATTGGGAAATATTACACTAGTGGGAGGACCAAAAATTAGTTAGACCAATCCCCGATCATATCAGTGGGGTAGGCTATGCTGATAAAATAGTTTTGTCCAACTACACACGATGGAGGAATTGAAAAAGTTGGTTTCCAATTCAATTGGGGTAACTATTTGAGGAGAGCTTAAAGCCTTGGATCACCATTTTGGTCAGGGTTAGAGATTTTAGTTAGTTTGATTTTAGTGATATTTTCAGTGATATTTCCAGTAGTTAGTATTAGTTGGACAGTGATGGAGTAGTGTTGGTAGTGTTAGATTCAGTTTGAGTTATAGTGAACAACATTGTAAAGAAATAGCATATCCATGTGTAATTAAAGGCATCTTTACTATTGCGTATCTTGTGTGTTCAGTACAATTTTGTAGTTTTATTTCTGTTCATGTGAATTCTTTTTTGTTTTGTAGTTTGATTCTTAGGAGTAATCAAGTTATGGATAATAGACTCCATTTGAGTGATGTCAGCCAACATGGACTCCATTTGATATGCACTATGCTGGATAACAACACTCAAATGGAGTCTGTTGTCTACAACTTGATTACTCCTAAGAATCAAACTATGAAACAAAACTAAATTCACATAAATAGAAACAAAACTACAAAATTGTACTGAACACACAAGATACACAATAGTAAAGATGCCTTTAATTACACATGGAAACATTATTTCTTTACAATGCTATTCACTAGAACTCAAATTGAATCTAACACTACCAACACCACTCCAACACTATCCAACTAGTAATAACTACTAGAAATCTAACTAGAAATATCACTAAAATCTATAACCCTGCTCAAAATGGAGATATGAGGCTTTAAGATCTCCTTGAATGGTTACCCCAACTAAATTGAAAACCAACTGATTCAATTCTTCCATCATGCATAGTTAGACAAAACTATTTTATCAGTGTATCGTACCCTGCTGATACGATCAGGGATCAGTCTAACCAATTTTTGGTCCTCCCACTAGTGTAATATTTTCTAATGATCAGGATATCCTACCTCAATGCCTTAAGTCTAGTTGGTCTTCCATCAACAACACTCCTCCCGATGACACCATCGACCATTGGTCTAACACAAAAGTTGCTCCTCTGCTAGTGTAAGTCACACTGATGAGACGCATTGACATGACTCCACCCAATATGACCATAGGTGACTGGTCCACATGACTCAACCTGATGCCACTATCAGTGATTGCTTTGACTTAAATTACTTTGTCGCTAGTGTTAACTATATTGATCAGGGTATTGGTATAGTTGTGCCGATAGTTCAATTTTCACAAACCTTTGAACCATGAACTTTGGCCTAAGTTAACCTGATGTACATGATGATCTCCCTTTGGCATTTTGCACTAACAACAAGCAAACTACTAGACTATCCTACTCACACCCTGGAACACACCAAAATATGAGGGTTAAACAAAGAACCCCTAGGTGCTCCTACACCAGATTTCATTGTGGGATTACCAAGGACCACTACTGGGATGGATAGTATTTTTGTAGTTGTTGATAGGTTTAGTAAGATGAGCCATTTTATTCCATGAAAGACTACACATGATGCTAGTTATATTGCACAATTATTTTTAGAGAAATTGTGAGAATTCATGGATTGCCTCTTAGTATAGTTTCAGATAGAGATGTCAAGTTCAGGGGACATTTCTAGAAGACATTGTGGAAAAGGCTAGGAACTAATCTATCATTTGGGTCAACTTATCACTCCTAGACAGATGGGTAAATATAAGTCATAAATAGAGTCTTAGGTAATCTTATGAGATGTTTAACAAAAGATGGTCAAGTGTGGGATCAAGTTCTGCCACTGGCAGAATTTGCATATAATGACAGTGAGAATAGAATAATTGGTAAGAGTCCTTTTGCAGTAGTTTATGGTGTTCACCCAAGAGGAGTTTGTGAACTAAGAGACTTACTAAACATGGAAGGAAGAAGTGGATACATTGAATATTTTGCACAATCAATGAAGGTAGTGGATGATCAAGTGAATAAAACACTTATAGAGATGACACATAAATTGAAAAATAAGGTGGATGAAAGGAGAAAGGAACTAAAATTTGTAGTGGGTGACTTAGTGATGGTACATTAGAACAAAGCTAGATTGAAGAAGGGAATACCCAAAAAATTTCAAATGAGAAGAATTGGAATGTGTAAAGTATTGGAAAAATATGGATAAAATGCCTACAAGATTGAACTCTCTATAGAGTTCACAATCTCACCAGTATTTAATGTACAAGATCTCATTCCATACATAGGTCCCAAGATAGAACAGATTGAAGATGTTTTAGATATGGCAAAGATAACCAAGGATGTGCTGATACCATCTAAGGGCAAGTTGTTAGCAGAGAGGATATTGGATTCTAGAGTGAAGAAAAAGACCAGACACATACAATACATGGAGCATCTCATTAAGTGGTAACATCTTCCTAAAGTAGACACCACATGGATTTTTGAAGTAGATTTCAAGTGATTGGGGATAGACCCTACATTACTGAATCCAACCGGGACTTAACTTTTTGACCAGTGGGAGTATGGTGCAGGAGCACCTAGGGGTTCTCTGTTTAACTCTCAAATTTTGGCATATTCTAGGGTGTGAGTAGGATATTCCAGTAGTTTTCTTATTATTAGTGCAAAATGGAAAATGGAGATCATCATGTACATCAGGTTGACTTAGGCTGAAGTTCATGGTTCAATTTTTTTTATGAAAATTGAACTATTGACATAGCTATACTGATACCCTGATCGACATAGTTAACACTAGAGACAAAGAGAAATTTGAGTAAGACCAATCACTAATAGTGGCCTCAGGTTGAGTCATGTCGACCGGTCACCGATGGTTATATCGGGTGGAGTAATGCCAATGCGTCTTGTCGGTGTGACTTACACTAGCGAAGGAGCAACTTTTGTGTTAGATCGATGGTTGATGGTGTTGTTGGGAGGAGTGTTGATGATGGAAGACCAACCTGACTTAAGGCATCAGGATAGGATATCTTGATCATTGGGAAAGATTACACTAGTGGGAGTATCGAAAATTAGTTAGATCAATCCCTGATCATATCAGCAGGGTAGGCTATGCTGATAAAATAGTTTTGTCTAACTACACATGATGGAGAAATCCAATCAGTTGGTTTCCAATTTAGTTGGGGTAACCGTTCAAGGAGAGATTAAAGCCTCAGATCACCATTTTGAGTAGGGTTAGAGATTTTAGTTAGTTTGATTTTAGTGACATTTTCAATTAGATTTCTAGTAGTTAGTATTAGTTAGATAGTGCTAGAGTAGTGTTGGTAGTGTTAGATTCAGTTTGAGTTCTGGTGAACAACATTGTAAAGAAATAACATTTCCATGTTTAATTAAAGGCATCTTTACTATTGCGTATCTTGTGTGTTTAGTAAAATTTTGTAGTTTTTTTTTGTTCATGTGAATTTAGTTTTGTTTCATGGTTTGATTCTTAGGAGTAATCAAGTTGTAGATAATGGACTCCATTTGAGTGTTGTTAGCCAACACTGTGCATATCAAATGGAGTCCCTACATATTCTTTTTCTTTTTGTTGAGTACTTTTTAGAGATGCAGATCGATGGAATTATCTTACCCTAGGCGAGCTTGGCAATAGTCTGACAAGGGAAGAGTGAAAGAAAATATTTGCACGATGTTCATACAAGTAGTGCTTGTGAAGATGAATGTCAAACCGGTCAAGAAGAGTTGTTCAGTGAGTGAACTAAAGGAGAGGATCCCTTGATTCCTGTAATTGAATTAGGAGACAGACAAGTGGTTAGTGGATGAATTTACTATTGTGAGTTCATGCAAGAAGAGAGAACTTAAATTGGTGGAAGACTCTAGTAGAATAGAGGGATAGAAAATTGAACCTCCTGAGAATTAGGGTAATGAGAGTGAGAAAAACCTAATAAGTCTAGAAGAAAACTTAGTTAAGAACTAAGACAAGTCCTTAGAGTTATTGGAGGAGTCTCCCCATCAAAGGACTTCAAGTAATATATGGTGGGGAATATCCTCTATTCTTCATGTTTTATCAACTATTATTTGGCTATTTGCACATTTGATTCATGAATCCCAATTGAACCATTACCCTTTGATACTCTTGAAATATTTAATGACATCATCTTTCCCCTTCTCTTTTAACCTCACCAATTTTAGAAATAACATCTTCTTCAACATTCCTTTACCTCTTCACATAAGATAGTCTAAATTCCTCGAAGTCTCCAATCATTGTTTTGATCTTTTTGATGAATTCATTGAGTTATCAAACCTGTCACTCTCCTTTTGATATTGCCATGATTGTAACCAAAGAGTCACTTTCCAAATGGAGTTTCCTTTTTGATGGCTAGGATGGCTACTTGAACTTTGACTTCATAATTTGTTCCTTCACTCAAGTTCCTTTCCCCTGCTATAAGAATATTTCCCATCTAGTCCCTGATAATATATTCAACTTTGCTTGGACTCAAGTTGCTGTTTGAGGCCTTGTTAAAGTTTAATTTTATCTAGTCTTTCTCAAGAGGACATCAATTTAGATTTTCACCCATTTTTGGAAAAGTATTATTCCTTAAAGGCCCCTAAAATGACCAACAACAAAGATATTTTTATTCATGAGTGATTTCATCCTCACAAACCCTTGAAGAAAACTCTCCAATATTTAATTAATTTTTTATTTCATCTAGCATGCCTAAAAGAGATCCCTTAAACCTCTTATATAACACTCTCTTAAGAGATCACTCACTCATCTTGTGAATGTCCCAAATAAACAAAATCACTTTTTGCCTTTTCCTATTTTTTAGGATTTTACTTTTCCCCTATTTTCTCATGATTGTTTTTTCCCCCTATTTTTATTGCGATTGCTTTTTCTTTAATATTTCCCATGTCATTTAAAAAAAATTCCTTCAACTTAAGTTCCCAAACATTTTATGTCTCCAATATATTATTAGATAAAGGGACTTTAAATATTTCCCACTTAACTATAGACTAGCATTAATAAAGTTAAATAATTCTATTTAACTTTATTAGCTAGTTTTATTAATGCATAATAAATCATATCAATGATATTATAATTTATTTGTTGGTGTTAAGCATTTGCCATTGATATTTCATCATTAATGAAGACCGTTCCCATGCCCAAATGACTTAGTATAAATAGTAAGTATGCCCAAAACTGCCTTCAAATACTTCACGGTGATCTACAATTGAAACTACCTAGGCTAGATGGCCTCAAAGTTCTTTAAATTTCCATTCTGAAATTCCAGTCAGTGACCTCTGTTATTTAGTTGTGCCACACTCAACAGATTATACTTTAGTCCTTCAACCCAATAGACATCATCACATTGTGTAGTATCCAACAAAATTATAGAACCTTTACCTTTCACAGGATATGGAGCATCATTACAAAATATAAAATAACCTCCATCATGATCTTCCATAGTAATGAACTTATGTGTGTCACCAGTCATATGATTTGAACATCCACTATCTATTATCCATGTATCATTCTTACTAACATGAGAAATTAGGGCTTTTTATTCTTCATACATTTCTTCATCAGAATCATCCTTGATAGCAACATACACAACCTCTTCACCTTCATCATTATTTGAATCATCATCGGTTAGTCCTATTTCAACAATGTAGTATGACTTCTTATTTTTGTTCTTTAAATCTTGGTATCTCCTGAATCTTTTCTGTCTTTTGTTATTATCTCAGTTGTCTTTCTTCTCATCACTGTTGTTGTCAGGATATCTAGATGCAATGTGACCAATCTTGTTGCAATTGAAATATTTCAAAGGCAGTTTACCTCGGTATTTTCCTTTTCCTCTCGATAGTATCCTAGCTAGTAAAGCTTCAAACTCTTCTTTTTGTCTTTCCTCTTTGAATAGACTTTCTAGATCACTCTTGCAACTTTGAAATTATTCACTTGCACTGCTTACATAACCATCACTAGATCTAGATTCTCTAGAATTTGCAATATTCAAAGATGACTTGAATGTAGACTCAATCTTAGTAGTAGCAGGTAAACTATTGTCAAAATCATTTAGCTCAAAAGCAATCAACTTACCAATTGTAGGATCTAGTGATACATGTATATGAGGAATGGATCTTATTTCTTGTATTGTAGATACTCGGATGGCATATGTAGGCAAAAATTTCCTCAAAAATTTTCTTGTTACATATTCTTCTTCAATATGTCCTTCTATACATCTGATAGCACTCATAACTTCCTTCAATCTTGTACTGTACTGTGTAACATCTTCACCTTCTTTCATTCTCATAGAATCAAACTTGTCTTTCATACTTTTAGCTTTTGCCTTCTAAACATGCTAATCTACACCATATACCAATGAAAGTTTGTCTCACATTTTTTTTTCTATATCACATCCTTTAAGATCATTGAACTCCAAGGTGGTGAAAGCAGAAGATATCTCAATCATAACTTGTGTGTAATCTTACCTTTCTCTTACTTGTTCAACTGTCATAGGCCCAAATAGAGGTGGTCAATACTCATTCTCAAGATAATCTATTGTATACTCTCCAATTCCAGATATGTGAAACCTCATCCTTCTTTTCCATGTAGAGAAGTTGTCCCTATTCAAATTTGGTACCTACCTCTTATACATCTTCAGATCTTTTACTCAAGTCTTTTAAACTTATCCCTTTAGAGAAGTTTGATTTAATACCAATTGTTGAATTACTGAGAGGGGGGTGAATCAGTAATCAATGATTCATTAAACCTTAAAAACCTTAACTTTGATTCAACTTGGTAAGACAAACTTCAGTAGTAACCGAACTTAATTTTTTCAATCAACAAATTTAAGTAATCAACAAATAATATGCACAATAAAAATTCAATACATATGACACCAGTATTTAATGTGGAAACCCAATTTGGGAAAAACCACTGTGGGAATTTTCACCCACCAATCAAAATAATCTTCTGAAGTATGCCCGGTTAAGATCTAATCCTGTTAAAGATTATAATGCACATTGTTAAATGTGACCTTGTTAGGGGATTTGCCTCAGATCTGTTAGGATATTCACCCTATTAGGAGTGGCCTAGTTAAAGGTCTTTAAAAACTCTTCTAGAATATCACCTCTCTGAAGGATTTATAATAAGACTATTAAGTCCACTTGGTTAAGAGATTTTCCTATTACAAATGTTTAAGCAGCTGTATAAAACTTGATCTGTAAATCTGTAACTACCTCTTGCTTAGTCAGATCCCTTATGCACTCTTTGTCTTCACTTCATTCCTTCATTATTAATTAGCCCCCAACACTTCATCAATCTATTCTATAGACTCATATTTCAACCTTTTTCTTCTTCACTGCATCACTCGGTTACACATCCACACTTCAACTCGCCAACTAGTTTTCAGTCAATTTCATCCTTTATATAGACTTTGTTTTTCTTCTTAATCTTGTTGATTAGGTTTTCCTCTGTTTAATATCATCCATCAGATCATCCTCTTTAATTGATTCAATGAACTTGGCACTTGGTAAAACATTTTATTATCACCTCAAAACTTTAACATTTCTTGGAACTTGTACCTTCACTTTTTTTTTCTTCAATCTTTACCATAGATCATCACCTTGAATTTTCCTAATCCTAGATCTCTTTAACTAACTTTTCCTCATCCTTGGAATCTTCCAGATCACTGTGGCTCTGCATTAAATGTCATTCTAATCCCTATATCTAATTCATGTTCCTTGTTTGATGTCCTTCCTTTACCTTCAATCGAAATTTTGTTTGCTTCTCTTGGTAACTAATTCCTTACACTAAGTGTCTTGGATTCCTTTCTCTTTACTAAAAATTACTTTCCTTTTACCAAATGACTCTTTATGCTCGGTAACTAAACTATTTTCTTTTCCTTGTCAACTTTACTTCTTGCTCACTTGACCAATCTCCTTTACCGACTTGATATCATCAAATGTAAAGTAGAAAACAATTAAAATATTATTACCTTATCATTTTACGATCAATATTAGCTTCCCAATTAAGTTCTTCAACTTCAAAAAATTTCATTTCCTCTTTTTCCTGAACTCACTCAATTTATATCATACTCCGAATGATATGGAAACTCAATATAAATAAGAAATCAATTGCTTGACATCAATAAAAATAACAACTGATCTAATCATTCTACAATATTGTATACCTATGATCTTGATCATCATCATCAGTTGGGTTTAACTCTCTCTCTCTCTCTCTCTCTCTCTCTCATAATTCACAAGGGGTTTTTCTTTACTTTTTCCCTTTCAAAACTTCTTATCTCCTTGTCTTGGGTCTTTGGATGCTTTCTCCAAGTTTATGCTATTCTCATGGTAACACTTTCATTCATCATCTAATTCTCTTGGATTATTTTAATTTCCTATCTTTTTAAATTTTCCTTTCATCTTCTTTAGTCAACTTACATTTGGTAACAATAGGAGAACATATCGATGTAGAATTCTCCAAACCAAAATTCTTAGGTAACTCTCTGATATAGTTGGACTAAGAAATGGAAATTTCTTTACTTTTCTAATTTAATTGCAATCCAAGTAAGAAATTTAACTCACCAATCATAGATGTCTCAAATCCCTTCTGCATCTCCTTTACAAATTTTCTACACAAATCATCTTTTCCTCCAAAAATTATGTCATCAACATAAACAAAGATAATTAAGATCTAATCTGAATAAATTCCATAATACAAATTACTATCAATAGATTATTGATGAAATCCTTGTCCAATTAGATACTTATCAAATCTTTTATACCAGGCTTTAGGTGCCTGCTTCAATCCATACAATGCTTTCTTGAATTTGTACACACCATCTAGATCCTTTTTGAACTTGAATCCCTTAGGTTGTTTAATGTAGACTTCTTCCTTTAGTTATCTATTCAAGAATTATGACTTAACATCCATTTGATAAACCTTGAAATCTTTAAATGTTGTAAATGCTAAGAATATATAGATCACCTCCATCTAGTTAACAAGGGCATAAGTTTCATCAAAACCAATACATTTAATCTAAGTGTATCCCTTGTAGACTAATATTTCCTTGTTTCTCATTACCTTTCCATTCTCATCTAACTTGTTTTAGAAATACCCATTTTTACCAATCACATTCTTGTTAGCCAATCTAGGTATAAGTTCCCAAGTTTGATTCTTCTCTATTTGATCAAGTTCTTATTTCATTGCTCCTACCCAGTTTTGATCTTTACATTCTTCTTCCACAATTTTAGGCTCAATTTTTTAGAGTAAACACAATAAAAATTTCTCTTGTTCTACTTTACTTCTTGTGATGATACATTTATTCTTAATACCTATAATACAATTCTGAATTATTTCTCTGTACATACCTGGGATATTGATTGTAGATGATGGATCTTGCCTTGTCTCTTATTCTTCTTTCTTGTCTTCTTTTACAATGTCCTCTATATTAGTTTCATATTCAAGGTGTTTCTTGAGAGTTTTATGAACATCTTCATCAACCTTCACATTCACAATTTCAACTATATTATTCAATCTCTTATTGTAACACTAGCATGATTTTCTCTTTGTAGACTATTACAGAAACATAGCTTCATCAACTCTATTGTCAAACTTACCAATGTTGTCTTCATCTTTTTAAATGTAGTAATGACTTCCACAAATATTGAAATATTTCATTGCGGGTTTCCTTCCATTCTATAGCTCGTATGATGTCTTCGCATACTTCTTTTGGTATAGGAATTTATTAAGTGTGTACATAGTTGTATGAATTTATTCTCTCTAGGAAACTTTTGGTAAACCTGGCTCTTTGATCATTATTCGTGTTACTTTTTGTACTATTTGAGTCTTCCTTTCCACTACACCATTCTTTTGTGGTGTTCTAGGGGCTAAAAAATATCTTTTAATGCCATGTTTCTCACATAAATTGTAAAATTTATTAGAAGTAAACGCTCATCCTCTATCAAATCTCAAACATTTAATCTTCCTACCAACTTCATTCTCAAATCTTGCTTTAAATATATTAAAATTCTCAAACACTTCTAATTTCACTCTTAGAAATGCAACCCAACATAATTTATAGTAATAATTAATGAAAAGTATAAAATATCTCTCACCTTGTAGGCTTCTTGTTCTAGTATAATTACATAGGTCATTGTGCACAAGGTCCAAAAAAATAGTAGGAAAATGATCTTTTTCTTTGAATGACTCTTTTCCTCTTTCCTTCTTGACATCCCTTACAGATAATATTGTCTAGTGTACACAGTCTTAATGTACTTGATGAATCTATCCTTACCAAGTGGTCAATATTGATGTGACACATCCTCTGATGCCAAAGACAACTACCATCAAACTAAGACAATAAACAAATTTTTTTAGCTCCTTCAAGTTGACACATGTTCCTTCTTTTTCTTTTTCCAACTACAATGACTATTCTGAACTTCTTCTGGATCTCACAACCTTTGTTCTTAAATACAACATCATAGACATTTTAACACATCTTTCCAACACTCAAAATATTATAACACAAACCCTTCACTTAGTAAACCTTGTCAGTTTTATGCTTTCCAAAAAATGTAATAGAACTGATTCCAACAATATATGTTGCCTTATCATCACCAAATCTAATAGGACCACCATCATATTTCTCAAGTGTTACAAATTTTCTTATACCACCACCCATATTATTTTAACATGTACTATCAATCAAACATTCATTCTTATTTCTTCTAACAAATAATGTAGTCTCAGTATTATCATTAGATTCTACGAAAATGTTAGAAATACCAAATCTAGAATTTTCTTGTTCTTCCAAAAACAAATACTATTCCTGATCTAATTCATGAGATATACTAGAATCCTCATTAACATAGTAGGGATTTTTATTGAAATTCTTAAACTTATGTTGGTTATCCTTTTTCATACACCTAGTTGTTAAATGACCAATTTTTCCACATCTAATGCATTTAAGGGGTAACATACCTTTATATTTTCTAGTACCTTTCTTCAATGTTCTTGCAAAGTTTTCTTCCATTTTATCTGAATCATCATCATCATCATCTAGATCTACCTCTATATTTGTAGCTTTAAAGGCTATCTCAAATTTTCTCCTCTCTTTTCTAAATTTCCTCAACTCAAATGCGGTTAGGGTGCCAAACAACTATTCTTTGGTAAACTTCTTTGGATCATAAAATTCCTCAATAGCTAAGATCTTGTCACTATAGATATCCAGAATGGTCATCAAGATCTTATAAATAACATCTTCATCGGTAATAGTACCTCCTTGATTCTTGACTTCATTTAGTGCATTGTCAACCCTCTGAAAGTAACTTATAATATCTCCACCTTCTTCCATTATTAGGTTCTCATATTGACGCTTAGCTATTATCTTCTTAGATAACTTAACTCTATCATTCTCTTCATACATATATTTCAATTTTTTCCAAACTTCATAGGAAGTCTTCAATGTTTAATAACCTTAGTCAACTAAATTTTTGATAAAGCACTAAAAATTCATACCTTTCTTTCTCATCCTTCGCAAAGGCTGAAATTTTAGATCTTTAGTAGTAGGGCCATTCATAGAAGAGGTGCAACATACTTTGTCTCTATAGTTTTCCAAGTAGTTTAATTGATAAAATAATGTATCCTCTCTTCTTCTCTTTCCAAAAAATATAACATAATCTATCAAACATAGGAATATTCAATTTGTCCACCATTGAATCTAACTCAAGTGGTTAATTTCTCTCTGAGGAAATAAATCTTTGATATCAATTGTTGAACAAGCCATATAACTAAGAGGTGGTGGGGGGGGGGGGGGGGGGGTGAATCAGTTATTATCAAACAAATTCCTTAACTTTTGTTAATTTGGTGAATACTTAAAGTAATTAGAAACTTATAATAGATATGAACATGAAAACACAAAAATATCAACATCATGAACATCAACATTTACGTGGAAACCCAAGATGGTAAAAACCAGATAGAAGCTAATTATCATGCAAAGTACACTCCAGATATAAGGTGATTTTTAAAAGGGGCTCACTATTGGTTTTCTCACTTTAGGTAAGGCTCACTTCCTATTGGTCTAACTACCTATAAATCAGAAAGGCTCATTACTAGTTGGTCTAACTACCTAAAAATTAGAAAGGCTCATTGCTAGAATATAAGAAATGAAAATGATTCCACCATTGAAGTCACTGTCACAAATAATCAGAAACACAAAATTGATATAACAAATACCTACCACCTGCACCAAATCACATATACACCAATACATAAATCTTCCCTTGTCAGATTGGCATTTACTTCACATATTATTCACATACAAGAATGCCACAACAAATAGAATTATTTCTCTCTTATACTATGTCATGTAAACAACTAGTTAGGCCTAATGTAATTTGAAATAGGTCATACTAAAGCATTTCTGCAGTGGTAAGGAATGAAACATGGACCCACATCACTCAATACAATACACCTCTCTTACAACATAATGCTACACCATCACCAAGATCATTAGAATCAAGAGATAGGATCTATATCCTATAATGCAAATACTTGTACTAAAGCACAATGAATACTTTTAAAGTAGGTCTGAACCCAAAAAATGATCCACATTATGTTGCAAGATAAATGGGATCAACATCGACATGGATGAAGATAAATATTTATGAGACATCATTTGGAACACACTCTACTGGATCATCAAAATATGCAATACAGATATATGCATAAGATATGTTGACATTAATGATAACCATTAATGAAAACAATAATGATCAACATGACATTCTAATAAAGGGTTCAGGGTGTACACATCTGAGGTAGCTTTTTTAGAAGCTTTAGGGATCCCTGGAATGGGAGAGGAATACTCATAATCACTAGATGTGGAGTCTTCTAGAAGGGAATTTTCAGCCTAGGTAGATAATTTCAATCCACAAGCCAAGACATGAAACAATTATCTTTGTCATGCAACACAATAGGTTAGTTAATGTGCATAATTTTAACTCCATAGGATGTTAACTAGAATGTCATATGAATATAGAAAGAATAAAACTCTGTCCTCTTTGTCACATGATGGTTTGGTTGTGCTATTATTAAAATGGAGTCCATCCTCGAAATATCCCAATGTTTCCTTAGATGAATTCAAAGAATTAGATAGTTTACCTAACGAACTCCTGAGAAATATTTATCACTAGCCAAAAATAGTTAAGGGAAATGAAAAAATAATGACCAATTAGAAAATGAGGTATAAATTCTCCTTAATCTCATATTGTAAAGGAAAATTCTTAGGAGTATAGGTATTTAGAGGAGTTAACATAAAAACTTGAAAACCCCAGACAAAAATCACCCACAACTAGTGCAGAAACACCTGCATCCTTAGAAGAACATGATTATAAATCTTCATTAGAACAATACACATCTTCACTTAAGCACCATTTGAGAAAATGAAAGGACCCCATTTTTTCTCCTTTCAAAAGAAGAATAAAAGACAAAAAAAGGTGAAAGCCATCAGGGGTAAAACCCTCCAAACCTAAAATGGAAGAGCCAAGGGTTGAGGAAATAGAAAGTAAAGAAAAAATATAGGGTGAAGAAAACCTAAGGGAAGAAGAAACTGAGGGAAAGAGCTATTCATAAGATATTCCTAAGGAATCCCTAGCTAGCATTGAGCGAAAATAAAAATCAAGGAAAAATTATACTAACAAGGTAAAAGCCATTCAAGGCACCTTATTAAGAAAGTAGAAACATCAAAGTCCTCTAGGCATGTCTTTACAAATGATTACATTGACTCTAAGAGAGATGTATGGTTTCAAAGAAAGAGGGAATTTTTGGATAATGAAGCTTTAACCAAAGAAAGGAAGTTATAGGAGGAAACAAAAACAGGAAAATTTGAGGAGTCACATAAAGAGGATAACGTGCATGACCAAGAAATTGACTCTAATTTGGGACATGATATACTTAATATAAAGAAAGAGATATGTGAGGCTCTAATTACACAAAATGTACCAATTGTATACTCTCTCACACCTTTTTATCTCTCTTGTGAAACTATAGCCAATGTCAAGATACAGTCTTGAGTATATAGGTATTGATGGTCCAATGATGAAAATGAGCTACAAGTAGCAATGTAGAAAATAAAAATTTTAGAAGCACAATTGGAACTATCACAAAATAAAGAATAAGAACTTGCAAATCAAGTGAATAAGTTGGAGACAGATTGGACAATAGTAAAATAAGGGAATTAGAAAATAAGATACTACAAGAGTAGAAATTGTTACTAAACCTGCACCCATGCTTACAATAGTAACTCTTGGAATTGCTTTGTGGTGGAAAATTTGAAATTTGTGTGGTGTAAGGAATAATAGGAAAAGGAAAAATAGAAACTTTAAATTTCCTATAATGTGTAGCTAGAAGAAAAGGAATGAGAGATAAATTAGTTAAAGGTCACATTAGAGCACATGGTAGATCTAGCTAACCAATTATGTAGTTACAAAAAACCAACAAGATTTTATTCACTTTCCTTGCTGATGCAAGGGCATCCAAGGTTAAGGCAGGGGCATTCTTGTCCTCGGTGAAACTGCATGGGGTGTTTGTATCGGTTGCAGCCTTGATCGATGGTCTCGGTCATTAAAGGAAGCTCAGTCACTGAAGGAACTCGGTAGTCTTTGGCACTCGGTGAAAGTGTTAGTCAGTCATGCTTGTGGTGCTCGGTCGACACTGGTGGTGCTCGGAGATGTCTGGCATGCTCAGTTAATTCACTGTCGCTCGATAGTTCTAGTTTACCGATGGGAGTTTTGTGTGATTTGTTGAGCCGACTTGGTGCATTTATTGTTGGTAGCTATTGTTATAGGCTGACATGCTAAATTAAATGTTTGTATACAATTGTAAGCCGACTTGTGTGGAATTTAATTATTTATTTTGGGGAGTTAATTATTTCATCCAACTGACTTGTGGCTTATGACTAGTATTTATAGGATGTTTGGGTAGATTTTTAGGGGAGACAAGAGGAAGGATCATTAGGAGATCAGAGAAGTTCCTAATTGGAAGACTTGGTGAATCAGATCTAAGGTTCTAAAAGAGGAAGTTGGTGAAGTTGTGGAAAATATCTTGCATGATCTTGCAAATCGGATTGATATCTAATAGTTGTTGGTAGCAGAGTTAGTGGTTTCATACTTGGAGATAAGGAGATTTCTTGGAGGCTTGCGAGCTCAAGTTTAGATCTACCTTAGGGTTTCCATCATCTTTTGATTGTCTTTAGATCTGAACTAGTTGAGAGTGTATTGGATCTGTTTGTGGATCTTGTAGAATTATTTCTATTTGTAATTGGCCCTAACCTGGAAGGCCTTACAGTCGAGCATGTTAATGAAAATTACTTGAAACAATTATTGTGTTATCTATTGTGTTGAATATTCCACTGTGTAATTTTGTTGGCTACAAGGTTTGGACTATCCTTCATTGGATCCACCATCCTTGACTGCGTCAGGTGGTATCAGAGTGAAGTTTGTTCTTGTTGGAGCTGATAGTTGATCTTGTGGAGTGAATATTGACCTAACAAGGTTGATCTTGCAAATTTGATCCTGTTAGAGAAGAGATTGTGTGTAATCTAGATTGTAGATCCAGACCACTGAACTTGTGAAATCATGCCCTAGTTGTTTGTGCAAGGTTGCAGGTTGCAATTTGACTTGCATGCAACTTGGAGATTGTCACAAGGTGGTCGGTGAGGGTTTATTGTAGAGGGTTTTTGCATATCTTTAAGGATGCCTCTAAGAAGATTGGACCCTAGAGCTATTGCAGATCTTTGTGATGCTATGGAATCAAATATTTTTGATAAAGTTAGATTAGATGTCAGATCTGAGATAGAATTGATGAAAAATGACATGGTCACTAAGATCATGAGAGATGTTGCTAGTGTACCTTGGAATGTTGGTATTGAAGATGGATATGAAGAAGCTACTAAAGAATTTGAAACTACTGGATCTAGTGGTGATGACTGAAGGAACAAATTTGGTGAAGACAGAACTGCTCGGTTGCATAGACCTGGAGCTCAGTTTAGTAATGGTTACCGAATGGAAGTTTTTACTTTCTCTGGTACTTTGAATCTTGACAATCTGATTGATTGGATTGGTGAACTTGAAGATTTCTTTGAGCTAGAGGAAATTGAAGATCCTCTTTGGGTGAGATTAGCACAAACAAAGTTGAAAGGACATGCTGCTGTTTGGTGGAAAGAATAACAAAGAGATAGAGAAGATGAAGGTGAAACAAAGATCAATCGGTGGAGGTTGATGGTGACTAAGTTGAAAGCTAAGTTCATACCTTCTAACTATGAGCTTGACTTGTTTAAGAAGTTGCAGAATCTGAAATAGAAGGATTTGTCTATTGAAGATTATACCGAGGAGTTTTACAAACTTACTATTCAGTTTGGACACCGAGAGCTTGGTAAGGAAAATGTAGCTTGGTATGTGAATGGTCTGAGATTCAATATTCAAGATGAGCTTGGTGTGCTAAAGATTGATTCTGTTGAAGATGCTTATCAGTATGCTCTGAAGGTTGAAGATAAGTTGAAGAGGAAACAACCTAGTAACTCTTGAGGGAAGAAAAAGATTGATCACTCGGTGAAGGATAAACCGACTGATGCAAAAGATGAATAGAAACCTGTGGAACCAAAGAAGAAGACATGTAGAGTTATATTTAAGGGTACTTGCTATAACTATGGAGAGGAAGGACACCATTCTTTTGAGTGTACACATAAGAAGGTTGACCGACGAACTACTGTGATGAATGAGAAAATTCAGAATGAACCTAAATCAGAGAACTTGCTTCTTTGATGAACATTGCTCGGTACAAAGGATGAACCTTGTCCGAGGAGTAACTTGTTTAGAACTGTATGTACCCAAAAATGGTCGCCTAGACTTTGGGCCCCATTTATTTGATTTATCAATCCTGAATCAGTTTTTATCAATAATCAATATTCTCAACATTATCAATTCCTTGATCAAGTCTTAATTTTGATCATATATTGGATTTTTATCCTTGGGCTAACCATTTATCCTAAGTCTTTATTTAATTAAAAGTAATATTTCCTCCCCTTTTGATTAAATAAAAAGCCCCACTTTTCCTCTTATCCTAAGTTGCACAAATAAAGCATTATTCTTATTTCACAAAAAGGAAAAAAAGTACTTTTTGTCTCACATGAGGCTCAAAAGTCAACACTTCACTCTCATTGGAGGATACTTGTGCACATGGATTGCTCCTCTTTCAACCTCCACTGTTGATTAAGCCCTTTTGCCTCTTAATCTCCATGGTCCATTCCTTTGCATTTCTTATAAAAGGAGAGCTCTCTCCTTCATTTGCATATCCATCTCTTTCATGCTATTGTTATGTTGCAGGTTTTCTAGGTGCATTTGGAGCTTTTGGAGATCATTGCTACATCAAGCTTTTCTTGGATTTCCTCATTGCTTCATAGTTTAGACTTCATTTCTTGCATTATCATAGCATCCATAGCTTCATTTCATAGCTTAGTTTCTCTCATGCAATAGATAATCTCACATAGCTTAATTAGGGGATTTGTAATCCATTGCTATTTCCTTTCATAGTTGCATTGTATTTTCATTTTGATAGATTAATCTTGCATATTCATATTAGTTTGCATTGCATTTTCATACCTTGATTCCATTTGGGGATATTGGCATTGTTGCCCTTGTCTTCATTGTGAATCTCTCATTGTATGGTTGACTAGCAAGGTCACTAGTTTCATAGCTCTAGCTGAGAGAAAATTCATCATAGTCCCTTGCAACTCCATGCATAGAGAGCTATGAGCCACTTTGTGAGGCCTCATTGTTGAGAAACCTTACATGTAATGGTTCATAGAAGTGTGGTCACTTTTGAATCATACATTTTTGGCACCAAAAAGTTCTATCCCTGATTCTCATCCCTACATGCCTTTGATGCCTAGGTGGGATTTCCACATTTCTATCTGATAAAGATCATATTCATATCCACATAGTTATGCTAGTGTGCATTGTATGATCTTATGATGCTACCAATAATGCTTGATGATGATAATTAGATGTCTATAGGCGTTGTGACCTTGCAAGTCAACCACTTTCATAGTAGCTTGCATTCTTAGGTTCATCATAGTTTAGTTTTTGCATCTTGCATATGGAGAGAGCTCTCCTTTTTATCATCTACGGACTAGTTGGTCAATTGTGCTCATTTTCTGATTCTTCTTGATCATATCTTTCATTTCCGGTCTTTCATATCACATCATTTTCCATCCATTTTCGGACTCGAAATTGAAATCCAAGGTTATTTTGCCAGTCAAAATCGCATTTCAAAATTTTCCTTCTTCTACGCAGTTGATAGACATATAGGTCAAGATGACTAATGCAGTGAGATTACCTAATTATTGATATGGCGAGATTATGGTTGTATCAAGACATGAAAGTCAGGATAGGTAGAAGCATGCACTCGCAAAACAATCAAGGATAATACCTTGTCAATCCATAGTGTCAAGTAAGATCAGCACAAATGCCCATGACAGTTAGGATCAACAAAATATACCCACAAGTAGATAAAGAAATAAAACGTGTTCTCATACCCTTAGTCTTCTAGCTATGCATCATCGAAAACTTCTTAGGGAGAGACCACTCATCAAAGAAATCCTCATAGATAGCACACAAAGAAAATAAAGTCAACATATCTCAATGAGTTGATTGTTTAAGTGCGTGTGTTTTGGTCATAGAGTCAAACTCTGAGTATCACATTTGCCAATATCACATCATACTTAGACTATTGGGTAAGACATCTGATAAGTGTTAAGAAACACTCGACGCAAGGGTAGTGTTGAAAGACACTATTTGGGGTGGTGTTGAAAAACACCTATTTGTGAAATGCCCCAAGAGACAAACGCATCTAAAAGACCAATGCTAACAGGTATGCCCCCTAGACAAAAATAAAGACCAATTCCAGACCAAGTCAAATAAGGTCAAGGCAAGATGGAGAAAGGTTCAGTGTCGAGGACGCATTCTAACAAATAGGAGTGCAAAGGCCTCAAGTAGCACCTATTTCTAGGTTTTCACCACTTGGATTCTTTTTTCATTTTTTGATTTTTTTCTTTTTTTGTATTTTTGCTACCAAGGCGCCTGTTTCCAGGTTTTCACCAAGGCACTTTTTCTATTTTTTTTTGTATTTTTTCAATTTTTTAATTTTTTTTTGTATTTTGTTTAGGACTTTTTATGCTTTTTAGGATTTTTTCAGTATCATATATCAATTTTTTTGGTATTTTTTCAGGATCATAAAATATGTACAAAGGATGCCCCCAGATAGAAACATGCATCAAGGATAGAACTTCTTGATTCAGACATCTTTTGTGAGCTTTCGCTCAAATTTGAGATTCTTATCTCTTACTTTGAATGTGATCCTGAATCGACCTCATATTCAAAGGCCTTTGTTTATGTTTGTTCGGGTGTGATCCTGAATTGACCTCACATCTGAGTTGTTTTGTGATCCCAGATCGATGTCACATTTCAACTTCATTCTTTGACTACATGTGTTCCCAAATCGATCACACAAGAACCTGATGCAAGTCTAAAGGTAAACTGTGTGATGTTATTGTTGATAGTGGTAGTACTAATAACCTTGTTGCTAAGGACCTGGTTTAGAAACTTGGTTTGAATAGAATGAAGCATCCTTGTCCTTATAGGATTGGCTGGTTACAAGATGTTCATGCTTTGGAAGTAAGAGAACAATGCTTCATTGATGTTCAGATTGGCCAGTACAAGGATCTTATATTATGTGACATTGTGAAGATGAATAGTTGTGATATATTGCTTGGTAGACCTTGGCAATATGATTGAAGAGCTATTTATGATTTGTCCAGAATGTGTTTACTGTTGAGAAGGATGATAGGAAGTTTTCACTGATGCCTTTGATAGATAAAAAACTTGGTAGGAGAAGCCCGAGTATTGGTAGCCAAGTTGAGATTGTGGATCCCAAGAAAATGAATGATCAATTTGGAGAACCGACCTGTATGTTGTCAAGAAAAGACTTGAAGAGACAGAGGAAACTAAAGTGGAAGAATTTGCAAGTAGAAAAGGTGGAGGACTTGTATGTGAAGAACCAGTTCAGGATTTACATGCTGAATCTTGGAAGATGTTCTTCTCACATATGAACATCTTTTGGAACTTGGAGTGTTTGATGCAGGGGAATCCAAGGTTAAGGCATGGGTATTCTTGTCCTTAGTGAAACTGCATGGGGTGTTTGTATTTTGGCTGGTGATACTCGATTGTAGCCTTGATTGACGGTCTCGATAATTGAAGGAAGCTCAGTCACTGAAGGAACTCAGTAGTCTCTGGCACTTGGTGAAAGTGTTACTTGGTCATTCCTATGGTGCTCGGTCGACATTGGTGCTCGGTGATGTCTGGCGTGCTCGGTTAATTCACTGTCACTTGATAGTTCTAGTTTATCGACTGAAGTTCTGTGTGATTTGTTGAGCCGACTTGGTGCATTTATTGTTGGTAGCCATTGTTATAAGATGACATGATAAATTAAATGTTTGTATACAATTGTAAACTAAATTGTATGGCATTTAATTATTTATTTTGGGGAGTTAATGGTTTCATCCAGCCAACTTATGGTTGATGACTAGTATTTATAGGATGTTTGGGTAGATGTTTAGGGGAGACAAGAGGAAGGATCATTAGGAGATTACAGAAGTTCCTAACTTGGAAGACTTGGTGAATTAGATCTAAGGTTTTGAAAGTGGAAGTTGGCGAAGTTGTGGAAAAGATCTTGCATGATCTTGTAGATCAGATTGATATCTGATAGTTATTGGTAGCAAAGCTAGTGGTTGCATACTTGGAGACAAGGAGATTTCTTGGAGGATTGTGAGCTCAAGTTTAGATCTACCTTAGGGTTTCCATCAAATTCTGATTGTCTTCAGATTTGGACTAGATGAGAGTGTATTGGATCTATTTGTGGATCTTGTAGAATTATTTCTATTTGTAATTGGCCCTAACCTGAAAGGCATTATAGCCGGGCATGTTAATGCAACTTACTTGAAACAATTATTGTGTTATCTATTGTGTTGAGTATTCCGCTATGTAATTCTGTTGGCTGAAAGGTTTGGACTATCCTTCATTGGATCCACCATCCTTGACTGCATCACTTGCAAGAATAATTCTTGTGTTTTTAAATTAGTGAATTGTTAAGTGACCTACCCATTTTATTAGTCACCCCAAGATAATTTCTTATTAATTTTTGTAAAACACCAAAGGAGATGTAAGATCAAATTTTGTGAGTTTTGTTAATGGGCCCTTGGTCTACTAGTGAAGTTGAATGGTTCTTAATGAGCCCACCATGGATCAAGTCTTGATGATTGCAAGGTTTCGACATCATAAGGGATGAGGTCGGGATCGTGCCGTGGGTGATTTTGGAAGTGTGGATACCCCTCAGTCCTTTGCTCTTAGTCAAATAGGTTTCAAGCATGAGTGCACCTGTATTGAGTTGCTAAAACGTCTCTGTGGTGGGCCTTTGTTGGTTGGTTTCTCGCAGGCTTCATGCCTTTGTTGGGAAGCCTCACAAGTCTAAAACCTCCATAAAAAAATTATGAGCTTTAATTGCACAATTTGGTTGTACCTTATAATTCCTACTGGAATTCACTCTTCTTAATGGGAGATTTAAAGATAAAAGCATTAATTTCTTTCCTAAGGAATGTAAAAGAAAGAGGGAAAAATTGGCACAAACCTACAGAGAAAGAGAGAGGACCCACTTGCTATATATTAGAGTAGAGGCTAAAAAAACTAAACAAATCATTGATGAGTGGGTAGATATGTTATGTAGAAACATAATTTTAGAGAAATTTAATTAGTGCAAGTTTAATGATTAAAAAAAATTAAGGAATCATTCATTGTGGGGAGGAAAGAAATTAAATGTGTTTGTCAAAAGAGGTGATCTCAAGTAAGCTAGGTACTCAAGAAGAAGGATCCCTACTCAATCTATAATTATATAGCACTAAAGTCATGGGTAGCTAGATATACATGAAAAATATTTCACACTCAAAGTACCTGGCTTATATTTAAATTTTAGCTACTACTCCTCCTCTATCCAATTCTATAATAGTTAAGTGGAAAGCTTGTGGACTTCACCAAGGAATACGAAAGGTGGAAGCAGATCAAGGGCCATAAATGATTTCATATGACAAAGGGAATAGGAGTTACCTAGAGTGTAGATTATAGAGTTGATGCACCATATTACAATAGTAGGCCCACTTGAGGATAAGAAGTAGTCTAAGTTGAGGGGTGTGGGGAGTCTAGATATCACTATATTTTTTCAGTATTTTGGGTTAGTTCTATGATATTTTATTAGACTTTTCTAAGAATCTTAAATACTTATACATACTGTGATGAACCCATTATGGTGCCTAATTTATGAATATTATAATGGTATATATTATAATTATAATTTTGTATGATGTAGTAATTAATTCTAATTTTTATGATATTTTGGGATGATTTGGTATGTATGTGTATATTTCATGTTCATTAGCTAACTTGTAGCCTCATGTCATGAAAGGTAAGCTATAGTTATGATCATACATCATCATCATAATGGAGGATGGATTTAAAAGATACAATTAATATGATGTAGAGGTAAGTGGTGTGGAAAAAATAAGGTCCTCAAAATCTTTACAATTGCAATGATCAAGCAAATGACTCTAGGAATCCCTAAATGCACCATATGGCTCCAATTACAAAAATGAATGAACAAGACCTAACCACTACCTCTATCCCCTTGAATCAACTTAAACCACCATTCCTAACTTGTTCTAATAGGTTTTAGCAATCCACTCTTAAGCTCAAATTGGCCTAGTAAGCCTAGTAGCCCTCTAATCGACTACAAGACTAGATAACTCTAAAACCTCCCAAAAAAATGGACAAACAAACTATAGTTCCAGATACCCTTTTGGGGTTTACAACACATATGTGAGAATCAGGTAGGGGTGCTTTAGATAATCAATCCCAAAAATTGTCGCTCCACCTTTCTTCCTAGGACTAATTTGACACACTATAAAAAGAAACTACAAGATCCCTTTATCCCCAGACCTTCCCAATTTCAACAGAGTTGTTAAATAATTTTAATTGAAGGAAATTATAATCAATTTGACCCCATGGTCCCTCTAAACATAAAATCCCCAAATTGCTCCCAAAAACCCTTTAAAAATGGGGCCTACTCAATGTCTCCCTTCCTAGAAAAATCTTAACCAACCAATGATGTAGTCACCATCCCCTTGGTAGATGGGAACATATTCAATCATAAAATATAGCCGTCCAATAACTAGAAACTCTACTCCTATACCCTAGTGCCAATTTTGGCGTTCCTTCCACCAAACACACATATGGTGATCACCAACTTCAACCACTTATCTAAAAAACTTGGTTAGCCTTATATCATGTATGTTATTTCATGACCATCCCATGATAATCAGAGAGAAATCATTCATGGAATGTCCATTAAACCATAAATATATTCAAACTGTCAAATAAATGTAAGAAAATAATGGACTGTCAACAACAAACTAGTTGAATACCATAGTAGACCTACTTGGAAAGTGGCATGGAAATAAATAAGGTCTTCAAAAGCTTTATAATTGCAAGGATCAAGCAAATGACTCTAGGAACCCCTAAATGCACCATGCGACTCCAATTGCAAAAATGAATGAACAATACCTAATCACTACCTCTATTCCCTTGAATCAAATTAAAAAACCATTCCTAACTTGTTCTAATAGGTTTTAGCCCCTTGAATTGACTCCAATCCTCAAATCCACTCCTAAGCCCAAAGTGGCCTAGTAAGCCTAGTAGCCCCCTAATCGACTACAAGACCCGATAACTCTCAAACTTCCCAAAAAACTTGACAAAAAAACTCTAGTTCCAAATACCCTTTTAGGGTTTAAAACACATATGTGAGAATGGGATAGGGGTTCTTTAGAACATCAATCCCAAAACTTGTTGCTCCACCTTTCTTCCTAGGCCTAATTTGACCCACTTTACAAAGAAAATACAAGATCCCTTTATCCAAAGACCTTTCCACTTTCAACAAAGTTATTAAATGATTTTAATTGAAGGAAATTACAATCAATTTGACCCCATGGTGCCTCTAGACATAAAGCCCCAAATTGCTCCCCAAAACCCTTTAAAACTAGGGCCTGCTCAATGTCGCCCTTCCCAAAAAAATATCAACCAACCAATGATGGATTCACCTCTCCCTCAAAGTGACATATGAGAACATATTCAATCATACAATATAGCCCTCCAATGGCTAGGAATGCTACTACTATACCCTAGCACCAATTTTGGTGTTCCTTCCACCAAACACACATATGGTGATCACCAACTTCAACCACTTATCTAAAAAATTTGGTTAGTCTTATATCATACATGTTATTTCATGACCATCCCATGAGATTAAGAGAGAAATCATTCATGGAATGGCCACTATTAAACCATAAATGTACTCAACTTGTTAAATAAATGCAAGGAACTAATAAATTGTCAGCAACAAACTAGTTGAATAACATTGTAGACCTATCTTAATTCCTTCACCGGGTTATAATATTTTTTTATTTCTTATTTTCCAACCATCTAAGTGCCAAACCAAAACAATATACTTACTCAATCATGCATATACACAAAGAAATTGCTGAAAATGTTATTTAATTTGGTCTCAGTTCATACAAGATCTGTTGCCATCATAATGTGTCTCATCCTTATGCCCTGAATAGGATATATAGGATATATTATAGCTATACAAATTGATTCCAATTGATTTCCAATGGTTACAAATCTATTTATGCCTTTAAACATGGTTTCCCTCCTAATTGGCACTAGTCGTTAAGATTTAAATATTTGAATTTCTAACCTTATTTAATTGCTTTTCCAAGCATTCTAACTTATCAAACTTATATCTTATTTCATCCTAGGATCTACTAATCCTATCTAGGACCCTCCTAGCCATCTAGATCCCATTTAGGCACTATTTCCCCCCTTACAAACAATTTGGTCCTAAGGTCCTTATAAGGACCTTTAGGAATTTTGACCTTTACATTAAATTGATCATTACAAATGTCCATGATTGGCCTCAATACATCCCAATTTTCCTTAAATGATTCCCTTAAGTATTATTCCATTTCTTGTGTCTTCATGTGGCCTTGTAATCTTCTAGGTTCCCTTGCATGATACTCCCCACCAACAAAAGTGCTCTTTCCCCAAGAGCTAAGGGGTCTTGTCTTTACACCTCCTAGATTTCTTGAAGGAGTTCTGCAACTTTGTCTTCCCTTTTGGAAATCTAATATGGGAAAGTGAGATACCAAGAAGGGGGGGGGTCGGTGGGGGGGGGGGGGGGGGGGGTGAATCAGATATCTACTAATAATTCCACTTTGACATAAATTCAACTTACTTATCATAAACATCAAATTCAATACTAAAATAGATCTAACATTCTAATCTTCATCCATGAAATTGAAACATAACACAAATATTTGGTTACCTAGAAACCATTGAAAGGTAAAAATGGGGTGGGGATGACACCCAAAAATATTCACTATTGCAATATTAAATTTTTTCTATTAGGGATACAAAATTTGATCATAAACTGATGATCTATCCTATGAGGGGTCTGACCTATTAAGAGCTTACAAACTTATACAATCTACCTTGGTTAAAGGATTTAAAACTTACAATAAAGTAAGAACTCAGTTAAGAAATTTAAAAAGGCCTATGAGGACCACTCTATTAAGATATTTACCTTGATTCACCTGCTAAAATGTATCAATACCTAATCCTTCAGTTTGCACTATGATGCTAATAACAACTCTTCTCCTTCCAATACTTGTTTGATCTCCTCAATCAAATATATCCCTGTTATGCCCTTCACTGCTTTGCTCTATCAATTTGACTAATCTCTACCTATATCAGAATAGTTCTCTATTCTATATATGAGATCCCCTTCAATCCATTCATACACATGCATACTACATTTTAGGGTTTTAGATCTCATCTTATATAGATAATAAATCAACCTCCTAGATCAAGATCAACGATCTAGATTTTCTACTTATGCTACTTAATAATTTCCTAAATCTGATAGGCTACATAGCTTACATAGGGATTAATGATTACAAATATAAGGCATAATCACCTTCGTGATTCCCTCAACAAATATTAAATATTGTATAGCTGTCGACCAAAATGGTTTACCTAAGTCTTTGTGCCATTACAAACACATATGTCAAAACTAGCTTGCTCGGCATATGAAGTCTCTGACACTCAAAATTAACTGTTCTTCATATACTGGTGCTTGGCACTGACACTTCCATACAAATCAGCATAAACTACTCAGCTATTACTAAAGTACTTGGTGACCTCTGACTTGCTCGGTAAATGTACAAGTTTATCCATGACTTAGCCTTTATAAGATGGCTTGGTCGCAGTGATGATCGACCAACATTGCCTAGAAAATGACTAAGTGCCAAACACTAATGGACAATAAAACTTAGGGATCAACAATCTCTCCCTTTGAAATTAGTGGCAAAAAAACTTTGTCATGACATTTACATTACAACAAGAGTACTTAGTAATATGATTACTTCCCCTAAGACTTTGACTCGGTCTTCAAATTATTTTACATATATATACATAAGACTCTTTGACATACAACTAAATATATACATTACAAAATAGTATGTCATACCTTGATATACATTCCTCACTGTATTTTCTCTATATGTGTCATTTCATTTCATTTCCCCTTATTCTTGTCATTCTCATATAATTACCTGTTATTCCTATCATTGTCATGGGATATTATTTCCCCCTTGTTTTTGTCACTTGAAGCTGTTGGGGTGAGAAAATACTTATCCAAAAATGGCTTATGAATTTGCATTATCATACCTAATGCTTTTTCCCATCCTGACCTGACAGACTCCAAAACCTGTATCTTTATTTCTAGCTAGGCAGCTAGATCAACTAAGCTCTCAGCAATAGAGAGATGAGGGTCTCTCTATAATAACTCCTTTACAGTTACTAATTCCCTCTACATAACCTCTAGATGAGGTGTTAACAATATTTGTATAGAAATTAGCTTAGCTCTTATCCACCCATCATTAGCCATCAACTGGAGTAATCTTCCTTGTGCATGTAGTAACCTATTGAAGTGAATGGAGCTAGAGCTTACATCCATGCTCAGTGAATGACTGGTAGTCTAGTTATAGTTTATCAATCAACTCTTGATTTTCCTTAGTGAAGTCTTCCACATTACATAATTTCTTGTACAAAGAATGAACATTCTACACAAGTACTTCTAAATTAGTCACTAAGGCAGAAAGTTCTACCTATTTTACTGCTATTTTGGTGGAGACCTTTTCAAGTACCTTGGTCTCAAAATTTCTGTCAGACCACTGCATGAGTTTTTCATTTGCCTCGTTGTCATCACTATTCACCTTATTAACAATTTAAATGAGTTGTTTCAAGATGGGTGTAGTGTCATTCACATCATCCATTTCAAAAGATTCAATAAATATACCTTTAATTTCATGCAAAACTTGTTTTTGCTGATGCTCTCTTCTCAACTTTTCTTGCTTACTTTTCTTCTTCAAAATATCTTGCAAGATTTTCATTTTATCATAAGTTAAGTTATCAGTGTCCCACTTAGGAATCACTATAACTTCATCGAGTGTAACCTGTGTTCCTAGAGATTTCTCCTTTTTCTTCTATGATTTCTTCATAGGTGTATTCCCACTTGGCATCTATATAAGAGCTTTAATAGCCTCCCATTCCCTAGGCTCTGGATTGTGCTCGGTTGCCTCCTCCTTTGTTTTCTTCTTTCCCTCACATGAGGACTTGTTATTACTAATGCAGATTTGTCTATCTGATCTCTGAGGCTTTCCTCTCCTTTTTCTTTCTTACCTTCTTGGATAGATGCACCATTTATTGTTATTTCCAGCTTGTCCTATTTCTCGACACTGGTATTCTATAAGGATTGTGGTTTGACTATGACTGTATGAGAGCTTATAGGTACAGTGTCCATAGTTTATGTACTCTAAATCCTTGAATAGTCATGTACCTAAATTAAAATGGATTGGTGCTCAGTAGAAACTTATCTAAGGCTGCCTCGACAAGTATTTGACTCTTAATTTCTTCCTCAGTTAATATGTTAGATTTGATTGGGGTATCGTTAGTGATATCCAAAATTGGGATCAAATATTGTGATCTGCTCACTTCTGCCTTCTTTCATTCTTCTTCCTCTAAATTTTGAGTTTCATTAATGTCTTTCGTATTATCTAGCTCCACTTTACTAGATGTACCTTCACCTGATTGTGAACTCTTCTCAATTATCAGTCCAAAAATGATCTTCCACAACCTAGTGCTTTGTTGAACAATATCTTCAACCTTATGCTGTAAAATAGAATATGCCCAGAGCTTGGGTACAAACCTATTCCTGTATCACTCCATATATTGCTTTATTTACTCAGGCGATAGATCTGACATGACTTGAGCTAGAGTACTCTCCCTTATCTATTTTTCTATCATCATGACATACTTCCATTTCTGATCTATTATTTTATATAGCTCTCTAGGGATACAATTCCCCATCTATAAAGGTGTCATCTTGAATGTGCACAACATTTCTAGCATTGCCTCTTCCACTTTCTCTTTATCATCATTGTTTAACTTTTCAAATTTGATTTTCTTAAAGCCTGCTAATCCAACAGTTCTTTTGATATTGTGGCATATTTCATCCACAGTCAATTGACGTCTTTGTGATAATGATTTCACCTTTGTATTCTCATCAATATTTGTCTCTTCATCATCATCATCTTTCATCAAGACTAACTTCCTTCTTGGTTTCTGTGTGTGTATGTTAAACATCTTCATGAAATTAGGATTATTAACTAACAATTCTAAGCAAATACAATGCAAATTTAACTAATAAATAAAACTAAAATCCATGACATCTCATGGTTCTCTAATTATACATGGTAAGTAGAGCTCTCATCTTTGTATTCCCTACTAGTGACACTTCTAAAATGAGAAATATGATACTACAAATGCTTAATCTAGCTCTCAATTTGATAATGTGATACAAATATAATTCAAATGCTCTTAATTGCTATGATTGCTATGAAAAATGACTATAATGGTGATGCTTTGTAAATGAATTTTTAAGATGATTATTGCTCTCAAAATGCCTCTTATTTATAGTAAATTCCCAAGGGTAGGGGGTAGAGTGAATTATTCATGATTTAGCCTTGGTTGAGTCAAAAACTTTGCAATGTTTTTAAATGGGGGGACAATTTAAATGTTTGTCTCAAAGCTTTGGACAAAAGGACAAAATTGAGTGGATGAGATTCAAAGTTGAATTTGTGTGATTGAGATTCAATTCCTTTGAGTGATCCATGTGCTTTGTGTTCTCAATTTTCATTGGTTTCTCAATTCTTTGTTGAAAGATATTAAGATTTATTAAATTTCATCAATTAATTAATTTATCCATGTAGGGAATAGGTTCATTTTGATTTTTGATTTAACAACTATGCAATTAATTGATTAAAATCAATTATATAGTGTTTTTGACCCCTTTAAGCTTTGATTTAATTATTTGATGTCATTATTTAATTTTTTCCTTTGATTTAATGATTTTTTCCAACTTTGATTTATAATGTCCATTTTGATTTGATCCATTTTGATGAGAATTAGTGTATTTTGATAAGAATTTGTAATTTTAATGATTTAAAGCACTTGCCCATTTTTGAGTGTCTACAAATGCCCCTCTTTGAATTGATGTGCGAAGCTCATTGATTCAAAGAAATTTTTAAGTCCTGATTACTTTTAGGTCCTGATTTGATTAATGATACTGCCTGATATGATTCAACATTTGATATGATATGCCCCACTGATAATAGTTAAAAATTTTTAATGCCCCAAATTCAATGATGTTTGATGTCAATTTGATACTCTGATATTGCCCCCTCAGAAATGAAACATATTGATTGCTTGTTAGAAAAAGTTGATGATATTGATTGATTAATTGATCTAATATGTTTTCATTTTTGAAAAACATTGATGATACGCTATGTTTCCAAAAAATTGCCCCGGTTGATGGATATGTTGATATAGAAAAACCATGATTAATAAAATGTTGTTGATGTCTCTGGATGAATGATTGAACATCCAAGATAGATAGGTCTGTTGTAGTTAAACAAACAAGTGATTAGGATAATAGTACCAATGAATGTGATTTGTCAATCTGATAGGATAATAAAAATGATATGGGATAACTGATAGGTAGGTCACTGATAGGATTGATATTGATCATATTGGTCCCACCTCATGATCAAGAGTTGGGAAACAATAAGTTGGTACTGATTGGTTGATTGATTGATTGACGTAAAATGATTCACTGATATAGAATACTGATATGATTCCCTTGATTTGCAAAACAGACACATTTTTGTAAGTTATACATACAGTCCCTAGCTTCTTGGATATTAGATTTATGGATCTTCCTTATTGCTGATTTTGTATCATGTTGATGTTTATTAATCAAGACTTGATGTACCACTTTGTTGATGACATTGTATCTTGATATATAGATTGTTGGATCTTTTGATGTTATGAACATTGATATGATGATATGGACTTTTCTTTGATTCTCATGATGTGTTGATCTCACATTTTTTATTTGAACCCAGGATAATGTTGATTGAACCCCCTCTTTTATGATTGATCAAGATAATGAATGAACTGAACCCCCTTTCCATTGGAAAAATACCTCCAACCATGCACTTAATCTAACATGAAAATGCAATGCAATGCAACTATTGTCACTAGCTTTTAGCAAAGAAATGTCATAGAGAAATATTTTCATCATTGAGCATTATAGGACCGAAAAGAAAGTGCAACCATCACTGACCACATCATGATGATATGAATACCACTTTTAATAGCTTTTTGGTAAGCATTTAGGAAACTAGTACAACCCTCACTAGTTGAATGACCAACTATGAGAGTATGAATACTGATTTCAATGGATTCAATGTTACATAAACAAACAAAGGTCAACCCTCCACCCTATATGAAAGTCCTTGATGGTTCTTTGATGACCATGCCGTTAGAAGAATTCACATAAGTTGATGGATCTCCCTCAAGATAGTCACTCAAACACAAGAAAAATATCATGTCTCCATCATGGCCAATCTAGTCGAAACATCATCAATTAGCTAAAAAGACATGATAAAAAGTCAATTCAATAAAGATCATCAAAAAGCTTCAAGTGGTTTGCAATGTATCAAGATTTTCAATATAATTTCCAAACATATGGATCATTTAAGTGATGTCAATTTTTAATCCTAAATAATAAAGTCAATGAAGACTCAAGAATCAAGTTGTAAGATCAAAATACTTGGTTGTGAACAATGATATCAATCAAAGGTTTAACAAAATATCTCTCTTCTGAAGCTCTGATAAGTCCCTCTCTGATGTGTGACCTAATGTAGCACTATTGAATCCGATTAAGTTTAATGCATTGTGTCATGTGAATTGATGCATCTTTGTTAAGATCCGTTGATTAAGATCAAATGCCCCTAGTTGGATAGGAAAATGTTGGACTTGGGAAAACTTCCAAAATATTACAAAAGCTTAGTTTATACAAGATGTAGCTCAAAGCATTTTATGATTTCCTTTTTACCAGCTCTCAAACAAGATCACATTGGTTTACTCCCAATGTCTAGCAAGATATAGGACATGAAGGATGGATTTGCAAGCTGATGGATTAGAGATGGAAAGGCCATGATGGATGAAGTATGCGAATGTGACCCATAGGACCATCTCCTCAAGAGTACCCAAGCTAAGGAAAAATGATATAGCAATGTGAAGCATGTTTTTGGATAAGCCATGGTGTGTATGTGAATTTTGTACCTGATCTGTAGACACAACACTTCAGTAAAATATTAGAGGTTAGCTAAAATTGAAATCGTGCAATAAATGAAAAATGAAACTAACTAGGCGATTTACTACCTTCTAGTAGATGCGAGTATGTATTCTTAGATTATACCAAGATCAGTGACCTTGACAACACCTAAATGAAGGATTTCAATGCAAAATCTAGATATGGAATGAATGCAATTAATCTATTTTTTTGGTTTTCCTGTGCAATTATGATAATGAAAACTTGATATGAATCTATGCTAATATGAAAATTGATATGCTAAAATGATCTAACAATAATATTCTAAATGATATGGATACTATGCAAAAACAATGAAAATCTTACAACTCGAATTCTCAAGATCGATTCTTCAGTCTCCAATTCGGCAGCGTGAGTGTGCAAACTTGTCAAATTTATTATGAAGAGCTGAGGCCTTAATTTATAGAAATCTAGGGCTTTGGAGGTGCATGAAAAAAAGCCATAAATCACTCAAATAACTCAGGTTGATTTTTGAGTTATTTTTAAATAAAGGATAATTAACTCACAAAAACATGCAAAAGCAGAGTTTAACTCAGAATAGAGTTTAGATTTAATTGATAATTGATAGTTGTCTACTTTTCTAATTGTGCATGTTTTATTTATAAATTAATTTAATAATAAAGTGATTTATTTCCAACTTAACTGATTTTGAAAAAGAAAACAATTGATTTATGTGTTAATCAATTATTTTTCAAACTTTATTCAAAAACAATATTATTAAAAATTGACAACTTGCTTTAATTAATTAAATAAGAATTTAATCAATTATTCATAGGATTTTGGATTTATTGTCAAAATTAAATAATAAAATTTAGGAATAAATAGAATTAACTTTAATTAAACAATTAAGTGGCATAATTAAATCTAATTAATTAAATATTTAGAATATTCAATTAATCAAACTTTAGGATAAATTGGATTTATCGACAAATAATCATTAAATTAAAGATAATTATGATAAATAGGAATATTGCTAAGAATATTCCCCAATGCAGAATTTATGATAATCAATTAGGATTCGATGATGTTCAGATGTGCCTTAGGTTAGGACTTTGATGTCGATTTCGTTCGAATTGTCGATATAGGAGGTTAATGAACCTATAGCCCATTTTTGGGATATTAGATTTTTCCCCTCTTTGAATTACTATGTGAAGCGCAGTGGTTCAAAGACAGTCTATGTACAATGTTGATTGATATCGATATGAAATTGATATGATGTTGATATGAAACAAAAACTTGATTGAAAGATTTTAGATGCTAGGTCCTGAATGACCAAAGATAATGTTAACTATAACAACAATGAACCGATGATTACAAAGAAGTGTCAAAATGCTTGATCCTGAACCTTAGGATTACAAAGAAGTGAGTGACCGATTCCAGACCTGATTGTCATTATATTGAATCACATTGGTATCACATCTAAACCCGTCAGTTACGAAGAACCAAGGAAATAACACTAATGAACCGATGGTTACAAAACACTGATACAATTTACAAGATTAAGAGAATACCAGATTGATATGGATATTAATGAATCTGATATGCCTCGAGTGATGATTGATTTACCCCGAGCGATGAGGTCTTTTGATGAATCAACAACTAGATGTGGTTGTTGTCTTGATTACTAAGGAAAGATATGCTTCAAGTTTAGATTACAGACTTTGAATGATATGCTAACACCATGCCCCCTTTGGGATTAAAATTGAAATCTGACAAGAAAAGTTAGCGTTGATAGTTTAGAAGCATGTTAATTGATTTGAGAAGTGGTTAAACACATTCGAGAATGCATTCTGCATCATTTGGAGGTCTAGAAAGACCAAGTTTGACAAGGTGAAACTATGAGTTGACCATAGTTGACCAAGTTGAAATTTTGATTGTGTGATGTAAGATAGTTAGTTAAGTTGAATTCTGGATTCCTGTAATGATTGAAGGTCGATTATGCAAGCAGTAGACCATCCTAGGTCCGAAAATTTTAAATCACAATTTTGACATAGTAAATGATCTCAGACTTAAATTTTGATCTCGAAAATGGATTTAGAATGTCAAAATTAGCCAGGGGTGCAATTTTTGTGAAAAACGGAGCACTTTTGAAAATTAGGTCAAAAGCTCTATAAAGGCCGGAAGGGTAATTTTCAATTCATTTCAACCTTTTGACTTTAGAAGCTTGTGGAGCCCTCTGAGCAAAATGGCAGATAAAGTGGTAGAACTGAAGGTACCTGTGAGGTCACATCGATTTGAGTGCAACTGGAGACACTAGAGACCTTGACAGTATGGACATCCGGTAGGTGGACCTCTGTGCTTTGCTAAAATTTCATATTTTCCATGCTTTATAGGATTTGAGCAATTTTTCATACGTCTTTTCCATTTTTGAATTTTGTATGCACGAAAACTCGTATGACTCCCTAGAGGGACTCATATGACTTTTCAAATGTAGATAGGTTGTCATTTGATAAGCCCCCACAGCTTGTATCAGAGGGACCCAAGAGTTGTATGACTTTTCATCGGGTCCCTCATTACTCATACAAGGAGGAATGCTTTGTCGTGTGACTATGATTTATCATTTGGTATGATGTGAAAATTCATATGACTTTTCATGCCAGTCTAAAATGTTGTATGGAAAACAATGAGCTTAAAACTCAGTATTAGGTCTAATTTTTGATTTTTTTGATCTCTTAGCCAGATTGCTGACCTGTCAACCTACCTTCTAAAATATTGAACTGCCCCATTTCTATCCTTGTAACCTATTCTGTGACCCAAATACTGATAGGATTTCCTGTTTCTGCGCTGTGTAGGTCATTTATCCAGATGTACATGTGTGGATCTCACATCCTTCTACTTAGAGGTTATGTGTCTCCTTGCCATACCCTATGAGGATCTACCTTGCTTCTTATGGATTTGATCACTTGATACATTTACTCGAGATTAGGGTAAATCACAGACTATTGACTATGTTGATTGAGAGGTTCCACTCAAAGACTCAAACCTTTCACCTATCGACTGGGGAGCTTACTATTACCCCTGAGGATGTGTACCAGATACTGTGTATTCCTTTCCATGTAGGCTAGCGACTGGAGTATGTGAGTTTGGGGAACTTAGGTGTTTTAGCTTTTAGACGTCTCTTCGGAGATGATACCCAGATGATGGCCTCCATTTCTTGGGAGACCTTAGTTTAGAGATATGGATAGACACACTGGCTGGAGTGCATCATTTCCAAGATGATTGGTGGTATTATCATGTCTGACCATTAGCAGAATGGTATTTTGATGGGCTAGGACCCTATGGTAGCATGGTTGATGGCCACTCCCTCTGAGTTGGCTTGGGGTCAGTGTTTATTAGCACACATGTTCTTCAAGATGCATGAGGTAGTGTATCAGGAGAGAAAATATTTTGCTGCAGGAGCTCTTGTTCTACAGATATGGGTGTGGGAGCATATCCCAGTGTTGAGACTTGTATGTACTTCACAGAGGTAGCCTCAAGAGCCTGTCATTTATACTTATGCTGGATATGTTATTCAGGGATGGATGGGCCATACTGAGTACTGGAGGTGATGCCTTGATGATATGATTTTTGTACACTGGAGACCATATGTAGCCATTGAGCCTTGGCCTACTGCTCGAGAGCAGTTTAGTTATTTCTTCCAGAGCCGTGTACTAATTGGGAGGTCATCCTCCATTATAGAGAGGTTTCTGATTACTAGGGTCTGGCGATAGTATGACCGTATACAGGATGCCCTGGAGGATTATGCTACATATGCACAGATAGGGTGTGAGATTGGACTGGGATGGATGCAGAGGCTTTCTTATGCTTTGTGTTCTTAGGAGTATAGTGCTATTGTCAGCTGGGATTGGGAGTATAGACTAGATATACTGGATGCTGGTGTTACTGATGGATTCATCTCATGGCTTGTCGACCACCCCATTCATAGATTCTCCAATCCCAATGAGCTAATACCCTCCATGGAGGAGGCTATGGATGTTATTGGTGCTTCGATGGGACAAGGTCCCAGACCTACATAGGCCCCTATCATACATCAGACACCTTCAAGACCCAGAGCAATGGCTCCACCATAGAGACCATCAGGACAGATGAGGCCATCTCGTCCCACTAGTTCCACAGTAGGCAGATCTTCCGGTTCTTACAAACAGACTAGGGGAGAGGGTGGGACATTAGGTGGAGTTGGTTCAATAGATGAGGTACTTGCAGCTGAGCAGGTGGTAGGTGGTGGTGTGGACTTCACAGAGGGGGATACTAGTTTTGATTTAGGTGTTGAGATTAGATGCTGAAAGGTGCAGAGAGTAGGTACCACTGAGTAGGTTGACCCGAATATTGAGATGATAGATGTTGATCCCACTGCTCCTCCTACTCCACAAGATACTAGCAGATGGCTTAGTGCATAGGTCAGGGACCTGAAGGTGCGTAGTGCTTGATGGGAGGAGCGATACATAGAGGTAGATAGACAATGGGCTGAGCTGTGTGCAGAGGTACATAGATTACAAGCAGAGGTGATCCATCAGACCTCTAGATCAGCCTACTATGTATCATCATATTATACTATAGTTCCATTGGCTTAGAGAGTTCCCACATATTCCCAGTACATGATGGCATCGGAGGGAGCTAGGGCCCTGAGAGCAGAGCTAGTGCCTGATGCACCACCTCCTCCTCCACCAGATGCAGAGGATCATGTTGATAGCTGATTTATTTTGATACATTGATATATTGCACTCTTTTTGATCATTGATATACTATTTTGACTTTGATAGCTCACATGATTGTATTCTTTTGTACACTATGCCAGTAGTGCACCCTTGACTAGTTCGATATTTTTGATATATATATGAGATTGAGATTTTGGTTGTGACTTCATATGTACTTGTCATGTTTCGATTTATGATGATATCATGTGATGTTTATGGGTAGAGTAGAATGTATGTATGGATCAATGCAATGTAATGATTTCTTTCATATGTATGGATGTTATGCAAATGTATTTGATTATGGAAAGATGTATGTATGATTTATGCTTATACACATGGATGAATTGTAATGCAACAAATGGTTATGATATGTAAATGCAACGAGACACATGATATGTTTTGCAGGTATGATGAAGACAAATACTTAGTCTTATGTCAAAAAGGATGTTTAACCTAGGATAGTAATTGCTTGCGGTTCTGTAAAGAGACCTTCACGTTAGGTTTCAGCTCTTGTTAGATTTGAAGAGATATTTGAAGAATTATGTAAGCATTGAAGTTTGTTTAACCAATGTGAGATCATGCAAAGTGTGAAATGAAAAAAGACATGCAATATGAAATGTAACCTAAGACCTAGGACTTAGTCACTGATCATGTGTCGGTCATTCTCATCATTGAATTTTTAGGTAACCGAATAAATCAATACAATGCCCACTAGTTATGAGACCATAGACATATGAATATCGATTTTGATTTTGTTTTCAGAATGTCGGATTAGATATAAGCACCAAGGCATAAATGCCAGGATGACCTAAATATCATGTCCATGTTGATATAGAAATTTATATAAGCATCAAAACATAAACATCATGATGACCTAAATATGCCTTGCGGTACAAACACATCAAGCAGTCAAGAGATCATTCTAAATCCAATGTGAATTACCCGTAGTGACCCTTTATCATTCACATCCTTAGGTAAGATTGCGTTTCATAGTAGGAGTAAGAAATCACTCAAAAAGACAATGGTTAGATCAAAATTCCTTGAATTTTCTAGGTATCAATGGTTGAGGTACGCATGGCCATCCAATTCGAGATAGAGGCTCTTACAGTCAGACACCATATCAATCCAGAATTTCCAAAGTTGTTAGATTTTCACACACAAGCATAAGAAAAAGAAAAGATTATGCCCCCAGTCATCATTCCCTAAATCCTATAAAGGAAATCAGCGAAGAGCTCATGGGAACAAAATATGCAAAAATCTCAATGTGAATCAGTAAGCATACAAGGAGATAAAATCATGAAGCACAGATAGATTGTTTTCAGTTTGTGTTTGATGTTTGATTGCATTGTTGTAGATGTAAAATCCTTTCTGGAGACTAGACAGATAGACTGACTGAAATGAAGCTTCAAAGGACTCAGAGTGGATATGACATGTCTAAGGTATACTAGAGACCATAGGATAAGACTTTGATTTCCCCCAAGTATTAAGCATTGATAGGATATAGACGCTTGAGCTGATTGGTGTACAAACCAACTTATTGAAAATAGGAATGCCGAAACAAACTGAGAAATATGTACAAAATAAAGTGTAGACATGGAAAATTGGCCAAAGGCTTAAAACAATCAAAAAGTGCAATCAAATCATCAAAATAGCATGAAAAATCAATAAATGGAACAAAGGAAATTCAAATCAAAGGAAAAATCAATTAAATGATTAAATAAAGCTTGAAAAGGGGAAAAACACTACGAAATGGATTAAATTCAATTAATGACATAGTTGTTAAAGAAAAAATCAAAATGAACCTCTTACCCTTCATGGCTAAATTTAATTACCTTTAATTAATTAATAAATCATAATTTCCCTCAACAAAGCAAATTGGAGACAAAATGGACACAAATCACTCACTTTTGTTGAAATGGTCTAGCCTTTTGAAACCATTTAAATGATTGTCCCCTCCTTGTCCCCCCATTTATGGACAAAGCAAAGCCAATTGACTTTACCCAAGCATAACCATGATCAACTCACTCTACCCCCTACCCTTGGGAAAATCCTATAAGTAGAAAGCATTTTGAGGCATTAAGGATCCATTCCATATCTTTGAATTGAAGCAAAGCTCTTGCAATTTGCATCCACACCACTCACTTGTCAATTTTAATAGCTTAATTACTTTGATCATAGTAGATTGTTCATCAAATAGAGCTAGAATTTGATTGAATAGATCTTAATTGCATATCATATAGCTTAATTCTCATCTTTAGAGTGTCACTAGTGAGGATCATAGCTGAGAGCCTCATTTACCACTTTATTTTAGAGATCCATGAGATGTTGATAGATTAATTGTGCATTGATTAGATTAGTTCTCACTCTAATTCTTGTTTGTTCTTAGTTAATCTTGTAATTTCATGAAGGTGAATAATATCTCCAACAAGATTAATGACATAGTTGTTGGAATGAAAAATAAAAAATGAACCTCTTACCCTTCATGGCTAAATTTAATTACTTTAATTACTAATCTAATCAATGCACAATTAATCTATCAACATCTCATGGATCTCTAAAATAAAGTGGTAAATGAGGCTCTCAGCTATGATCCTCACTAGTGACACTCTAAAGATGAGAATTAAGCTATATGATATGCAATTAAGATCTATTCAATCAAATTCTAGCTCTATTTGATGAACAATCTACTATGATCAAAGTAATTAAGCTATTAAAATTGACAAGTGAGTGGTGTGGATGCAAATTGCAAAAGCTTTGCTGCAATTCAAAGATATGGAATGGATCCTTAATGCCTCAAAATGCTTTCTACTTATAGGATTTTCCCAAGGGTAGGGGGTAGAGTGAGTTGATCATGGTTATGCTTGGGTAAGGTCAATTGGCTTTGCTTTGTCCATAAATGGGGGGACAAGGAGGGGACAATCATTTAAATGGTTTCAAAAGGCTGGACCATTTCAACAAAAGTGAGTGATTTGTGTCCATTTTGTCTCCAATTTGCTTTGTTGAGGGAAATTATGATTTATTAATAAATTAAAGTAATTAAATTTAGCCATGAAGGGTAAGAGGTTCATTTTTTATTTTTGATAGGATACAGACGCTTGAGCTGATTGGTGTACAAACCAACTTATTGAAAACAGGAATGCCAAAACAAATTGGGAAATATGTACAAAATAAAGCAAAACTGAAAGCTAGGAAAGACCAAGATTGCATTGATAGATGGAGCGTTTTGGAACAAGTGGCACCCGTTTGCTAGGTTTTCACCATCTTGGGCGAGATTCTATTTTTGCCACCAAGGCGCTTGTTTCCAGGTTTTCACCAAGGTACTTTTTCTTTTTCTCATTTTTTTTTGTATTTTTCATTTTTTCAATTTTTTTTTATACTTTTGATATTTTTTACTTTTTTTGTGAATCATCAAGGTGCCCATTTCTAGGTTTTCACCAAGATGTTCATTTTTTCAGGACTTTTTTCAATTTTAAAGATTTTTTTCAGGACATTTTATAGACTGAATGCCTTAGGTGTAGAATTTCTTTAGATGGAGAGCGTTGATTGGTTCTCAGAGCTGTTCTCCTTTAGTCGTTGAGAGTTGATAGGCACCAGAGCCAAAAGTAGCAGTGACAAAAAAGGGACCCAGCCAGTTGGGTTCAAACTTCCCCTTGCATTCTCGATGTGATTGATTTTTAGGATTTTCTCTCAAGACTAGATCACCAACCTGAAATTCTCTGTGTCTGACTTTCTTGTTGTAACCTCTAGACATTCTCTTCTGATATACTTTGAGATGATCATACATTGCTTGTCTGTGCTCATCTAGTAGTTCAAGTTCCTGCAACCTAGACACTCTGTAGTCATCATCAGTTACTAGACCATGCATTTTGATTCTTAGTGATGGGATTTCAACCTCAATAGGCAGTACTGCTTCAGACCCATATACTAAAGTGAAAGGTGTAGCCCCTGTAGACATTCTAATACTTGTTCTGTAGGCCCAGAGAGCTGGATTGATCATGAGATGCCATTCTCTTCCTGTCTTATTAACTGTATGGTCCAAGATTTTCAATAGATTCTTGTTAGAAGCCTCTGCTTGTCCATTCCCTTAAGGATAGTAGATAGAAGACCAATGTTGTGTGATCTTGAATTTGGCACATAGATCATCTAGGTCTTTATTTTTGAATTGTCCCCCATTATCTGTGATTATAGAATGTGGGATCCCATATCTGCATATGATATAGTTCAATATGAACATAGATATTTTCTTTCCAGTGGCTTGTGTCAAAGGGATTGCTTCTACCCATTTTGTAAAATAATTTGTAGCTGTGATTATATGGGTATGTCCATTAGAAGAGTGAGGATGAATGGATCCTATAAGATCAAATGCCCATTGGTGAAAATGCCATTGTGTAGTAAAGGGAATTAGATCTCTCCCTGGAGCATGAATTAGGTTGCCATGTACTTGACACTTTTGACAATTCTTAGCAAATTTGATAGCCTCTTTCTCTATTTCAGGCCAATCGTACCCAGCCCTAATAAATTTTTGAGCTAGTGTTAAACCGTTCAAGTGTGACCCACAAATACCCTCATGGACTGCCTCCAATGCATTTTGAGACTCTTCCCATTCTAAACATCTAAGTAGCGTACCATCTAGACCTCATTTGTATAGATCGTGACCAATGATGACATATCGGGAGGCATTACGGATAAGTATCTCTTTTCATGGTGGTTGAAGGTATCGGGAATGATTTGGTATTTGAGATAGGAAAAGAGGGTTTTATATCTAGATGAATCATGACCTAAAATAGTACAAATCATGTGGGTTTTAGGGGAGTCATATGCAAGATAAGATAGTTCTTCCACTAGGAACTCATAGCATAGCTCATGTTTAGGCTACTGTAATAAAGTAGATAGTGTTGCCATTGCATCAGCAGCCTTGTTCTCTATTCTAGGTATTTGCTCAAATGTGATAGATATGAAATACTTCTTTAGATCATCTACCATTCTCTTGTATGGTATGAGCTTTTCATCTTTAGTCTGGTACACATCATTGACTTGATGGATAACAAGTTGAGAGTCTCCATGGATGTGTAATTCTGTTATTCTCTAGTCAATTGCTATTTTCATGCCATTAAGAAGGGCTTCATATTCTGTAATATTGTTTGTGCAAGGGAACTTTAATCTGAATGCTTTTGGAATTGAGTATCCTTGAGGAGTCATGAACAATATGCTTGCTCCAGATCCATTTTGTGTGTAGGAGCCATGAAAGAATAATTGCCATTCTCTAGAAGAAAGAGTCATGATAGAGGAATCTAGAAATTCCATTTGCATTGGTGTATCATCAATCATAGGTGCATCAGCTAATTGATCAGTAATTACCTATCCTTTTATAGCTTTTCTTTCCACATATTCAATGTCAAATTCACTTAAGAGCATGACCCATTTGGCTAATCTACCCGTGAGGGAAGCTTTGCTTAGTAGGTACTTTAGTGGATCAATCTTAGCTACCAATTGAGTGGTATGAGCTAACATGTAGTGTCTCAGCTTTTGTGATGCAAAGATCATAGCTAGACAAGCTTTCTCAATCATTGAATAATTCTTTTCATATGCAACCAATGTTCTACTGATATAGTATATAGCTCTTTCCTTTTTATTCTCATCATGTTGTGCAAGCAATGCCCCCAATGATGTATCTGTAGTAGAGACATATAAGATAAAAGGCTTCACATGAATAGGAGGCATCAAGATAGGAGGATTTGATAGATATTATTTGATATGATCAAAGTTTTTCTCACATTGTTCATTCCATGCAAAGGTCACACCTTTATGTAATGTTTTTGTAAAAGGTTGTGATATGTCCGCCAGCTGTGATATGAATCTTCTGATAGATTGAACTCTTCCTTGCAATGTCCTCATTTGATTGATATTCTTCAGGGGTTGCATCTCCATTATAGCCTTTACTTTAGCTGGATCAACTTCAATGCCCTTTTTTGAAACTATGTACCCTAAGAGCTTTCCAGAAGTGACACCAAAAGAACACTTCTTAGGATTTAGTCTAAGACAAAATTTTTCCATTCTGTCTAGTATCTTGCTCAAGTCATTTAGATGTTCAGCTCTAATCATAGATTTTGCTAAACTATCATCAACATAATCTTCCATAGTCCTATGCATCATGTCATGGAAAATAGATGTCATGGCCCTTTGATATGTAGCACCAACATTTTAAAGCCCAAATGGCATAACATTCCAACATAAGGTGCCCCATGCACATGTGAAAGCAGTTTTCTCTTGATCCTTTGGAGCAATTTTTATTTGGTTATATCTAGAAAAACCGTCCATTAAAGAGTACATCTCGAAACCCATAGTCATGTCCACTATCATATCAATGTTAGGTAGTGGAAAATCATCCTTAGGGCATGCTTTGTTCACATCTCTAAAGTTTGTGCATACTCTGATTGATTTATCTAGTTTTGAAATAGGTACAATATTAGAGATCCGCTCTACATAGTCAGTAAATCAGATGAACCTGGCTTTCAAGAGCTTCTCTAATTCATCTTTTACCAAGAGTGCAACATGAGGATGCATCTTTCTCAATTTTTGTTTGACAGGTTTGACATTTGGAGCTATAGATAAATGATGCTTTATAAGATTAGGATCCAACCCTGGCATATCTAAATATTTCCATGCAAAGTTGATCTTCTTCTCTGTTAGGAATGTTGTAAATTTTTGCTTCTCTTCTTTTGATAAAGATTGTGCTACATGAGTCAATTGTGGTTCTTCTACTATTCCCAAGTTGATGGATTGAGTGGGCTCAATTAGAACGAGAGATCTATCCTATAAATGACTCGGAAGGACATCAAATATCTCATCCTTAGGCACCTTAGAGAGGTTTTCACCTTTGGATATGTCTTTTATTTTTACTTTTGTAGGTTTTGAGACTGCCACAAAGTGGTTTTCACCCTCAGAACTCATTTTCTTTTTATTCTTATTTTGATTCTTTTGACTAAGATATTTGATGTCCAACTCTATCATGCTAACGCTTGGTTCATTGATGGAAGTCCTCATAGGCTCAATTGCATTGAGGTAGCAAGCAAGGGCATAGTCATTTGGGAAGGTATAAATACCATGGCTTGGATTTGTGGAGGTTTGATCAAGAAGTTTAGGATGTTGGATAGTTAAAATGGGGAAAGATTGGGAGATAGTGTTTATAGATATGGATCTGTCATCATTGGTACTGACTTGAAACTCAAGTTCAAAGGTGATATTACAACTTAAGACATTCAATTTGTGAATAGGCTCAATGTCATTATGGAAGTCTAATTTAGCCATCGGTGGATTAGACTCGATAAGTTTGTTACTTCGCTCTAGACTTACGTTGGGTGTAGATGCATATTGGTGAATAACATCAACATGTTTTTCTGTGATAAGCTCATCTTCTTCTGGAATGGTTCCCCATTCATATTCATTAGATTCTTCATCTATGCCTCTAGGAAATCTAAGAACATGAGTAAAGTTAGGATGAATACCCCAAGAAGGGTTACCCTCAGATTTTGATTTGTATTCATACTCATGGGAATCTGTCTCAGAATAACTACCACCTTCTTCTTGGTCTTTTTGATTAGCTTCAAGATTAGCTGGTTCTTGTGTGGCAACTATCTCTTCCTTTATAGTAGTTTCTTGTGTTTCTACTACGTTGATTCTTCTGATAGGATCATCTTCTACATCAAGAAGGTCTTTGATCTCTTTAGGCAATTTTTCATAGGGAATGAGTTCTAAGCTGTTTGAATCACTATTTGATGGTTATGTTTCTTCTTTCTTAAGAAGGGCTTCTCCTAGTGTGATCTACTCTATGACATGAGAACAATTACCTTTGAGGTGAAAGGGTTTCTTTTTAAATCCTAAGCCAACTTTGTCTTTATTTTCTCTACCAGTATGTGGGATAGGTGCCTAAAGACCTTTTCCTCTAACTCCTAGAGGTCCTTTACCTAGATATCCCATCTTAGCTATCAATTTGTCTCTTGGGCCATATGACTTAGAAGGTTCTTTTGGTACTGCTGAGTTACTAGTTTGAATATCATGGGATTCAGATTCATCCTTGTATAGCCATGCAAGCACGGCTTCATCTACTTCAAATTCTTGCTTGGAGACTTGTTCTACTACAAAATTCTTTTTATATGCCTCAAGAGGTTCTTTAGAGTCTGGTTTGGACTATTTCAAAGATTGCCCATAAGACTTAGGTGAGATAGGGAGAGATGTCAAAGATAAGACTGGCTCTATAGTATATTCTCCCATACTATTTTCTTTGATATGGACGTCTTTGGCAATGTCTTCCATTTTAGAAGTGGATGTTTCTTTTGTTGACTTAATGGAAGATCCTCTGTTATTGGGCACAAGTTTATCTACACCTTCTTTCAATGTATTGCAAGTGGTAGATATGTCTGCTAGAATAGTGACCTCTACTCCTTCAAAGGAAATTTCAAACATTGGTGGGATGTAGAAGGAATAGCTTGCATTTCATGTATCCATGGTCTCCCTAGAAGAATGTTGTAAGCCAAAGGTAGATCAAGAACTTGACATATAGTATCTTTGATAACCGGACTTGCTCTGATAGGTAAGACAATGGTGCCTTTAGAAGATCTTTCTTGTTCATCATAGGCTTTTATAGTTATTTTCTTTCTAGGATCAATACCCATTTTTGAAAATCCCAATTGTGTGACCAAGCTGTAAGAACAAATGTTTAGGCCAGCGCCTCCATCTATCAACACACATTTGACTCTATGATTCTGGATCAAGACTTCTATATGCAAGGGCTGGTTATGTGGGTGACTCAAGGAGTTGTCATCTTCCTCTGAAAAGGACATATATTGCAGAGATGTAAGATGTCCAACCATAGTCTGGAACCTATCTAACTCAAGGTCATCAGGAACATTGGATCTGAGCAAAGCTCTGTCTAGAATAGCTCTATGAGCTAGAGATATCCAAAGCAACTCAAACATGGAGATTTTTGCATTAGTATGTTGGAGTTGTTAAAAAATACTATAAGATGTTGGCCTCGTATCTTTAGGATTGGAAGATTTAGAAGCAGCCTTCTGTTTGGAAGTGGAAGAAAGATTGAAGGGCATCTTAGGGACATTTGATGAATCTGGGATTTGTTCGTTCAGATGTGCCCGAGCTTGTGATCGAGTAACTACGTTAGCTAAAGAATGATCTCTATCTCTTCGCACAATCATGATGACATTGCAATGCTCAAAGAGACAAGGTTCAACCATATTGATGACAACATTATTTCCAGGGTAAGCATAATTGACCTTTGCCCCCATATTAGGTTGAGAAGATGAAACTTCTTGACCATGTTTCGAAAATGGTTCTGTGAATGCCGTATGATCATTATTTCTCTTATGATTGTCAATGGTGATATCTCCCTTATCAATCAAATCTTGAATAGTATGTTTCAAGCATAAGCAATTATTAGTTTTGTGACCTTTACCTTGATGGAAATCACAGAATTCATTCTCTCTCCACCATTTTGGTTTAGGATCAGAATTAGATTGTTGGATCTCAGGCAAAGAGATGATGTTATTAGCTAGCAGAGTTCTCATAGCTGATTCTAAAGATTCTCCAAGAGGAGTGAACGTTTGTTTATTATCAGCGGACCACTTTTTATACTCTGGCTTCTCTTGAGATGATTCAGACACCTTTTGTTCTGAAGCTTTTATGGCTTGGGTACCAATAGTTAGATTGAAAGCTGGTGCCTTTGATGGGGCATGGATAGTATCAAAAATGCCATCTATGACGATGCCTTTATTCTTGTTCCAGTTTTTGCTCGTCTTTAGAACTAGATCCTGATTCGTACTTGTCCTTTTGAAGTGTGATTTCTCCTTTTTTCACAAGCACTTTTTCTATTTTGATAGTATTGTCTATCATCTTATCAAAAGATGTATGATCTTGCATTTGTAAAAGGTAGTTGATCTCTAGGATAAGATTATTGATGAAGATTTCTAGTTTCTCAGTTTCTGGAATAGGCCTAGCATATAGAGAAAACTTCTTCTTCCATCTCTTAAGAAATGTTAGGAATGGTTCCCTTGGATATTGTTTGAGATTGCAGATATAAATTATGGTGACTAGATGTTGAATGTTGTAGGAGTATTGTTGATAAAACAATTTGATCAACTCCTCAAAAGTTTTGATAGTAGAAGGCAATCTAGATAACCAATGAATGGCTGCTCCCCTAGAGATCGAGGAAAGAGATGCATCAGATAGGTTGGTTCATGCATGAACTCCATAGATTGTCTACATAATTCTCTGACATGATCTTAGGGATCCAAGTGTCCATCATACTTATCATACTTAGGCATCTCCACTCTTTTTGGAAATGGTGGCATGTACAAGTCTTTTTCAAATGGAAAAGGACATAGGGCCTCCATGGAGAACTCCTTAGGTTCCTTTTCTTTCTGGGTTATTAAGTTTGACTTGCATGACATGCATCTATTTCATCATAGCTATGAGTGGATTTTCATCCTCATGCATAATGATATCTTCAACATTAAAGTTAGGAGGAATTTTAGCTCCTTGATGAGCTAATTGTAAAAAGTATGCTTCTCTATCTTCTTTCAAGAAATGCTTCATCATTATTTTGAAGTTATCATCATTTTGATATTGAGCAATTTCTTTAGGTGTGGGTTCCTAATTTGCACCATGTTGAGATTGAGCTCTTTTAGAGCCAAAGTTTGTCCCTACTTGAGACATGGTAGGAGTTCTCCTTGGGATAGATCGAGGAGGAGTTTGTTGATTACCTCCGTGAGTTGATGAAGGAGGAATGTAACCAGTTTTTAATCGAAAGTTGCCAAGACCATCATCTTCGTAAAGACCAAAATTGTAGAGTTTCTCAAGAGTTGAACCCTTGAAAGTGGTTATAGGTAAGGTATGGGATGCTTCTCTAGATTTCTTGTGAGAGGAAGCTCTAGTTTCCACCATTAACCTTGGGTGAAGCAAAAGAATAAGATGAAGACAACTGAAGAATGAATTGAATCAAGATGATCAGATGACACAACCTTGTCAAGGTTTGATTGATTGAAGCATAGATTTGACTTAGATAAGGGATACTATGCCCTGGATGTATGGGTAGATGTCCAAAAGATAGCAGACAAGATATCACAACACTTAGTCATTTTGAAGATTGATTGAAGATTGATAGTTATGACAAGGTTTTGACACTAGATAAAAAAAAAGACTCAAATCGATTAAACATAAGGCTGGATCTAATTCAAAAGGTCACTTTAGGAAAATTATTGGATTCTCAGTAGTTTGCTACTCTGTTCCTGACACAGTGATTTGTTTGACAGATTCTGGAAATAGGCTGAAAAAGCTGGATATCTAGCAATTCTGACAACTTTCTAGCAATTTTTCAAAACTTCTCAAATGACTTTTTGCACGCTTGTATGACAGTGGGTATAGCATGAAATGACAATTGACAAGCTCGTACGATAGTTGACAACAAGAAAATTAACTTTTGAAAATGACTGGTAGAAACACTTGTACGACAATATACCAGTTATCATACGACACTCAGGGGGTTATGAAATGACTCTTTCCAAAACTCATATGACTTTCTGACTCTTTGGGATGAATTTTGACTCCAGAAAGGAATTTCACTTCAATTTTTGCAATTTTTTGGGTTTTCAGTTTCAGATTGTTTACAAATTTCAATGTCTAGATTGAGGATTGTAACAGATTTTGTTCATTTTCAGTAACCAGATAGATAAGCAAGCACGCAAAATAGCAAGCAAGTGATTTCAAGCATGTCTGAAAACAATGAACAAGGGAAAAAGCAACCTTGCACATGAACAATCAAGTGACTTATTTGTGCTAATCCTTAGAAGTGCTAATTGTGTATGTTCCAAAAAGTTTTGCAATAACGCACATATTCCTAAAAAATGAAAATTTTGCCTCACTAGGGTTTTTAGTAATGGTTTAAATCTAGAACTTTTATGATCCAAGAGGGTGAACTCCAATCTAGGCACATCGGGGTTTTGACATAGTTTGAGAACTTAATCTTCAGGATCTACTAGGGAGATCTAACAGCCCAACAAGAGACCACACATGTGGAGATTTCTTCCAACAAGACATTTATATAGTAGTTGTCACTACCACGATGAAAATGGCTATTACCGCTCTAGGTTCCATAAATGTGGTTGACCCAATTAAGGGAATGTCCACTATGGTTAACCCTCTCTAAAGGTACTCACAAGATATACCACATGGAGACTGACTCTAGATTCAAGGATCTGAGTTTTTGGTACTACCCAAAAAGGGAGTAGAGCATAGTCTTCTAGCCTTTTCACTTTTAACCAAGATAAAGCAGATAGATAAATCCAACATGCTAAGACTAAGATTGTCTCATAAAGATCTATGATGTCAACCACTAATGATCTATCAACCTCTCCGGAGAGAGAATGTATCAATCAGAAGCTGAAGACACACTGATCTAGTAGAACGTGAGATGCCCTCAGTATCCTCCCTACCTACAAGGGTTCCTTCATTGAGAAGAGTTTCACTGAAAACTCACTCTCTCAAGAACCACAAATAGTGTTCATAGGGCCTATTTACTATGTGTAACAAAGATGCTGAAAGAAAATCTATGTTCATGTTTAGAGCCCAAATGAAATGTGTGATATGGAAAAGAAAGGAACTCAAGCTAGACATGCAAGATGTTCATTTTAATCCAAATCAAAATGTTATTAGCTGAGAAGGTTACCTTAATTCCTTGTAATGTGCTTAGTAGATTTTTACCTATTTTTAGCAATTCTTGCACTTTTTTTCAATAAAAAACTAGTGAAAATCAATAAAAAATAGAGAATTTCAATTGTTAGGGTTAGCTGTTAGTCAAAATTTGAAAACCAAATTTGACAAACTGCCTAAAAAAGTGAAACAAAAATTGAACCCTGGCACTGAAACTTGTACGACAGTGGGTTACCTCCTAGACGACAATCTAGAAGCTCGTACGACAATGAGTATCAGATCATACGACAATCGAGCTTCTAGATGACAATGTGTTTCTGCTTATTCGATCCTTGATCAAATCAATTGTTGTATGACAATGGGTATCTCCTGGTACAATTTTCTGAAAAAACTCGTATAAAAATTGTATGAACATAGAATAAAAATCATAGCTTGGAATAGAAAAAGATAAGAAAATGATAGACATTGATAAAATTTGAAGGGAAACCCATTTCAGGGCCCCACGGTGGGCGCCAAAAATGTGTGTGTGAATTTTGTACCTAATTTGTAGACACAACACTTCAATAAAACATTAGAGGTTAGCTAAAATTGAAATCATGCAATAAATGAAAAACTAAACTAACCAGGTGACTTATTGCCTTCTAGTAGATGCGAGTATGTATTCTCAGATTATACTGAGATTAGTGACCTTGACGACACCTAAATGAAGGATTTGAATGCAAAATCTAGATATGGAATGAATGCAATTAATCTATTTTTTTGGTTTTCCTGTGCAATTATGATAATGAAAACTTGATATGAATCTATGCTAATATGAAAATTGATATGCTAAAATGATCTAACAATAATATTCTAAATGAAATGGATACTATGCAAAAACAATGAAAATCTCACAACAACTCAAATTCTCAAGATCGATTCTTCAGTCTCCAATTCGGCAGTGTGAGTGTGCAAACTTGTCAGATTTATTATGAAGAGCTAAGGCCTTAATTTATAGAAATCTAGGGCTTTGGAGGTGCATGAAAAAAAGCCATAAATCACTCAAATAACTCAGGTTGATTTTTGAGTTATTTTTAAATAAAAGATAATTAACTCACAAAAACATGCAAAAGCAGAGTTTAACTCAAAATAGAGTTTAGATTTAATTGATAATTGATAGTTGTCTGCTTATCTGATTTTGCATATTTTATTTATGAATTAATTTATTTATAAAGTGATTTATTTCCAATTTAACTGATTTTGAAAAATAAAACAATTGATTTATGGGTTAATCAATCATTTTTCAAACTTTATTCAAAAATAATATTATTAAAAATTGACAACTTGCTTTAATTAATTAAAAAAGAATTTAATCAATTATTCATAAGATTTTGGATTTATTGTCAAAATTAAATAATACAATTTAGGAATAAATAGAATTAACTTTAATTAAACAATTAAGTGGCATAATTAAATCTAATTAATTAAATATTAAGAATATTCAATTAATCAAACTTAGGATAAATTGGATTTATCACTAAATAATCATTAAATTAAAGATAATTATGATAAATAGGAACATTGCTAGGAATATTCCCCGATGCAAAATTTATGATAATCAATTAGGATTCGATGATGTTCAGATGTGCCTTAGGTTAGGACTTTGATGTCAATTTCATTCGAATTGTCGATATAGGAGGTTAATGAACCTATAGCCCATTTTTGGGGTATTACACATGGAAGCCAATGATGCAGTGCTAGATAGCCTATAGGATAATGATCTACTATCATGAAAATGAGGGATCCAAAAGAAGTGGACATGTCAAGAAGTTTATGATAACAAATTTTGTACTTTAAGTTCTTCATTTTGATCAAGACCAAGGGTCAATTTGGATAAGATGTGGATAAGATAACACAATATGGGTAAAGGGGTGATGGACTCTATGAAGGGATGTTTTGGGATTATGGAAAGACTATCAAGGAATAATGAAGGTGAATTTGGGATAAGCAAGATCATGATAGGGTAACATGGATGCAACAAGTACATAAGTTGATGGAAAGGATATCAAATGTCAAGATACTTAATGCTCATGGATGTGTTCAACCTTGTCAAGATGAAGGTGAGAGAGGAAATATGGATGAAACTTGCCCGCAAGTGTGGAGTGCAAGAAGGAAGAATAATGCATGACGCCTGTTTGCCAGGTTTTCATCATGGTATTTGTTTCTCTTTACTTTTGCTACCCAGGTGCCTATTGCTAGGTTTTCACCAAGGAACTTTTTTTTTCTTTTGTTTTTTCTTTTTTTTTTTGTATTTTTTTCAATATTTTCTCAACATCGGGATCTTTGGACAATGCTCTTCTGAAAGATATGCTATAATAAACCATGGGTATGGCTAGGATGCTCAAAGATATTGATAAGAGGGATGGAAGTATGGAAAGTAAGTATTAGAAAATGAATGTGAGGATAAGAAGAAGGTATGTGGTATATGGAAATGTTGGCAAGATCAACTTTGACACACACTTTAAAGAGTGCTATATGAAATTAGGATTATTAACTAACAATTCTAAGCAAATACAATGCAAATTTAACTAAGAAATGAAACTAAAATCCATGACATCTCATGGTTCTCTAATTAGATGTGGTAAGTAGAGCTCTTAGCTTTGTATTTCCTACTAGTGACACTTCTAAAATGAGAAATATGATACTACAAATGCTTAATCTAGCTCTCAATTTGATAATGTGATACAAAGATAATTCAAATGCTCTTAATTTCTATGATTGCTATGAAAAATGACTATAATGGTGATTCTTTGCAAATGAATTTCTAAGATGATTATTGCTCTCAAAATACCTCTTATTTATAGTAAATTCCCAAGGGTAGGGGGTAGAGTGAATTAATCATGATTTAGCCTTGGTTGAGTAAAAAACTTTGCAATATTTTTAAATAGGGGGACAATTTAAATGTTTGTCTCAAAGCTTTGGACAAAAGGACAAAATTGAGTGGATGAGATTCAAAGTTGAATTTGTGTGATTGAGATTCAATTCCTTTGAGTGATCCATGTGCTTTGTGTTCTCAATTTTCATTGGTTCCTAATTTCTTTTTTGAAAGATATTAAGATTTATTAAATTCCATCAATTAATTAATTTAGCCATGTAGGGAATAGGTTCATTTAGATTTTTGATTTAACAACTATGCAGTTAATTGATTAAAATCAATTATATAGTGTTTTTGACCCCTTTAAGCTTTGATTTAATTATTTGATGTCATTATTTAATTTTTCCTTTGATTTAATGATTTTTTCCAACTTTGATTTATAATGTCCATTTTGATTTGATCCATTTTGATGAGAATTAGTGCATTTTGATAAGAATTTGAAATTTTAATGATTTAAAGCACTTGCCCATTTTTGAGTGTCTACAATTTCTTCCTGAGATTACTTGACACAGGCTTAGTTTGAACTGGTTTCCTTTTTCTTGTTGTGGGAGTCTTTTTCTATGGCTTGACAACTATGACAATAGAAGCTACACTGGTTCTCAGTCTAAGTACTACAAGAGGAGTGGGCTTTTGTTTCTATAATTGTCTCTTACTAGGCTCAACAACTAATGCCTTCTTACCCTTCTTTGGAATTTTAGTCTCCTCCTCATCACTACCTTCAGAATCACTAGTCTTATCTTCTCCTAGCCCCTGTGTCACTTCAAGAGGTGCATTTTTCTCTTCTCCTTCTCCTAGCATCTTTTTAAGGTTCTTAACTAGTTTCTTTCTTTTTCTCTCCATGGTTGCGGACTTTAATCCCATAGTTATCTTAGACTTAGCTTCCTCATAAGTCCCAAAAGGTTTAGCCTTCCTATCATTTTCCTTAGCTAATAAAGTAGTTATGACTACTACTGTCTCATCTACATTGTCCTCATAAGGTAATTGCCTAAGCCATGATACTCTCAGTATAATAGCCTGAGCATATGTATAGTCGGTATCCACTAGGAAATATATATTGTTGTAGTGCTTCTCTACTAGTGATACAAGGATCCTACTCCTCTTTCTCATTTTCTTTTTATTCAGTCTACAAAGAAACTATCCATAATACTTTCAAAATTCTCTCCTAATTGATCAAAAAACTCATTTATCTGTTGGGTGACTGGTCGGTCCTTATTCCATACTACATCTCCAATTTTAGGGAAACTATTCCGAACATAGAAGAATAAACAAGAGAGCAGAGAACTAAACTTGCACATTGAATTCTTGTCTTTTGTGATTGAAGTAAGGTTCTCGACAAGCTGGGTCAACTGCATCTCAACAAGATCATAAGTGTGATCTTTCTTCACCATCTTCCATGCTTGATCGACTGCAATATAGGGAGCATTGTCTAACCTTCTAGATTGATAGAATTTGTGAGCAATTACTCTCATTGTAAAATCTATTTATGGATCAGTGATTGTGGATATAGTCATCTCTCTCTTATTCCACACTACCTGACTATTTGTTTGTATAGTTTTTGTACTCTGGCATCTCATTGTTTTATTCCCTATTAGACTAGGGTAACTAGTGAATCTCCTACATAATCTTGATCGGTCCACCCTCTAACCATATCTTCATGTCGTGAATTCTTCTTAACACAATTTTGATCCATTCAACCTTAAAGTTTTGTGGGAAATCAAGGGCATACACTAACCCTTTCTGGATAGCTTTCTGATGTTCATCCTTCAACACTCCATTGTTGCATAACTTGTTATAAGCCTCCCTTAGCTCATAATCTCCCATTTCTCCAATTTTACACATGTAGCATGAGCATATATTATTAATCATTAAGGCCTTTGACAAAATCGATGATAGGGCACCCATGAGATCTCCCTTCATCGCACTTTCCAGAACTGCCTAAAATTTATGTGGTTAGCATGCATCATTCCTTAAAATTTGAACATTTAAAACTTCCTTTCCTTGCTTCTTAGCTTCATTAGATGAAGTAGATGCCATATCTCAAAAATCTAGGGTTTAAATAATGAATTTGAGTTACTCGATAATACCTTGTTAAAGAGTCCTTTTGATGTTTTCCGTTGCCATGCTGTAAAGATCTTCACAAATTTCACTTGGCACAAATAGCTCTTTGTTAATCTCCTTGAAATCGCTCTGTAAGTTCTCAAATCACTGGGAGAAATGAGAATAAATGGTAAAATTGTGCTTTATAGACACTAAACGGTCAGATTAGGGCTTCACTAAATGATCTGTACATTAGGTAGGTGATTACAATTATCTCAGCCTTCTCATGTCGACTCGGTTAACATGTACTTGGTTAATACTACCATTTAGTTTCTGCTCGGTAGATATCACATCTTGGCTATCATAGGAGCTTGACATACACCGAGTGACTCATTCACTATGTACTTAAATACTAATTCTTGGCATCAAATGTGGAACATAACTTCTTTCTCAGATCTATCCTAATGCATCTTAATTTATGCAGATATGGACTTTAACATATCAAATGTCAGGAACTGATATAAAATAAATCATTAGAAAATTCAAGTCCTCACATACTGATGAAGGGTGCTCCCCTTAATACCACAAACACATAACAGAAATAGAGAAACAACAACAATATGCAGAACAGAAAATTGGCTTCTTATTATCTCCACAAATGTGGAATTACAAACTTTCAGAATTACAATATGCAAAGCCACATGGGCATTCCCTTACAATATTCTGTAGGACAAAGCCTCGAATCAATACCCAGATCTACTACCCAGAACTATTTTGAACTGCCTAAGACAGTAACACAGCCTTCCTTATAGAGGCAATTATCCACCGCCTGGGAAGGTTCCAGAATTTTAGCCAATAAGGCCGACCAAACTTAGAATTATTTTATTTTACATTTTATTACATCATAGTCGGCTCAAGATAACCTTTGAAACCCGAACAGAAATTTTGAAGAAAATTATTTTTCGCCATTTCAGGTGGCCCAACTTCCGAAGACCATAAGTCATCACCAGTTGACCCGATCGACTATTATAACCCCATTTCGGAAACGCCACGAAGCGCTCTACAACGCTTGAATCAAGCAAGTTTCATTCAGCCCAAAATTCGACCTCATCCGGGGCCTCTAAAGCCTTCAAAACTGAGTTCGAAGTTTCTGTACCCTGCTGCCAATACCGAAAATCTTCAATATCTTCCAATATACACTTGATCTGGCAATGAAACTTTACTGGCAGACTTATATAACCAAAATGAACCTCCAAGAAAGAAATCAGATCATTCTGAGCACATGCAAAAATTACCAAAAATAGTAACTTTTCATAAATAGCAGCTCTGCACTAAAATAGCCCTTATTGAATATAAAAATAGAAATATTTTTGGGTGATGCAAGATTGCTCTTACACCCAGGATGCTCCTGCATCAGACACCCAGGGTAATTTGAGAAGTGACCCTGTCACGACTCAGGTGTGCAGAGGAAAACCAAGACGGCTAACCTCCTCCTTTGTCAACCATGATGAATCTTCAACAGGTCGTCCTTTCCACTTGACCAGATATTCTTCATATGTCATGTTCCTTGTGCTTCTACCAACGCGACTGTCCAGTATATCTTCGATCTCCTTAGTGTCTGAACTAGTTGCTGGAATACTCCACTGTGCTATTGTGATCTCATCTTCAACACCTCCTTCATGATACTCTGCCAGATCTGAAATGTTAAACACTGGTGAAATATTTAGCTCGGTAGGCAATTTTACCTCATATGCGTTTCCTGAATCATGTTTCTTCAATATCCTGCATGGTCCAAACTTTTTCATTTTCAGCTTGTTATATGTACCAACTGGAAACCGCTCCTTCCGCAAATGAACCATGACTTCATCACCAACTTGAAATTCTTTATACCTCCTTTTCTCATCTGCCTTAGCCTTATACTGTGCGTTCATCTTGGTAATATGCTTCCTCACCTCCTTATGGATGTTCTTCAAGTGTTCTGCAAAATCCTCAGCTTCAGCACTACTTATTTCTCCTTTATCTATCTTCCTCAATTGAGATGCATTTCTTGGACTACTTCCATATACAATCTGGAATGGTGATTTACCAGTGCTTCTGTTGACAGAATTATTGTATGCAAATTCCGCCTGTGGTAAAATCAAATCCCATCCTGTTGGCTTATCTCCAACCAAACATCTCAGCAAATTTCCCAAACTCCTATTCACCACCTCTGTCTGTCCATCAGTCTGTGGATGATGTGATGAACTGAACTTCAAATCTGTCTTCAACTTCTTCCACAATGTACGCCAGAAATATCCAACAAACTTAGTGTCCCGATCTGAAACTATGGTCTTTGGCAAACCATGAAGTCTCACTACTTCTCTAAAAAACAATTCTGCTACATGAACAGCATCATTAGTCTTCTTGCAGGGAATGAAATGTGCCATCTTTGAAAATCTGTCAACTACTACAAAAATTGAATCATGTCCCTGCTGTGTCCTCGGTAAACCAAGAACAAAGTCCATACTGATATCCTCCCAAGGCTTCTCTGGTATAGGTAATGGCTGATACAACCCTGTATTCTGCTTCACTCCTTTCGCCATCTGACATACTCTGCAACTCTGTACAAACTTCTTCACATCTTGCTGCAATTGTGGCCAATAATAATTCTCACCAACCAAAGCAAGGGTTTTATCACGACCAAAGTGTCCAGCCAATCCTCCACTATGCTTCTCCTTGATGAGATTCTCCCTCATAGAACTTCGTGGAATGCACAACTGACTCCCTCTGAATAGCATATCATCCTGGATGATGAAATCCAACCATTTCGTCCTGTCTAGAGTAACAGGTTCTATACAAGCTTTCCAAGCTTCACCAAAATCAGGATCCTCTGGATATAAATTCTTGAGTTCCTTGAACCCAACCACTTCAATCTGCATTTCTGTCAGCAATAGTTGCCTTCTGCTAAGAGCATCTGCAACCCTATTAGACTTTCCACTCCTGTGTTTCAAAACAAATGTATAACTCTGCAAAAACTCAACCCATTTCAAATGCCTCTGATTCAACTTTCCTTGACTACTCAAATATTGCAAAGCTTGATGATCAGTATACAAAACAAACTCCTTAGGAAGCAGATAATGTCTCCACTTCTTTAATGCCTGAACTATAGCATAAAATTCCTGATCATAAACAGAATATTTCCTCTTGGCATCATTGAACTTCTCACTGAAATAAGCAACAGGTTTACCTTCTTGGCTCATAACAGCTCCTATTGCAGTACCACTAGCATCACAATCTACTTGAAACACCTTATTAAAATCTGGAAGTGCTAAAACAGGTTGTTCTGTAACTTTTTGTTTCAACAATTGAAAACTCTTTTCTGCCCCATTAGTCCACTTAAATTCTTTTCTATCCCCTCTCATTGTTTCAGTCAAGGGTCCACAAATACTGCTAAAATTTCTGATAAACTTTCTGTAAAAACTAGCTAGACCATGAAAAGATCTTACCTCAGTAGCATTCCTCGGAGTAGGCCATTCAAGGATAGCCTGTACCTTCTCTGGGTCCATTTTCAGACCTTCTGCTGAAACTACAAATCCCAAATACACTAACTCTTTCTTCACAAAACTGCACTTCTTCAAATTAATCAACAATTTCTCTTCTCTCAACTTCTCAAATACCATACGAATATGCATCATATGCTCATCCAATGTCTTACTAAAGATCAAAATATCATCTAGGTAAACAATGACAAACTTACCCAGAAATTCTTTCAGAACCTCGTTCATGAGCCGCATGAAAGTGCTCGGCGCATTGGTTAGCCCAAAAGGCATGACTAACCACTCATATAGTCCTTCCTTTGTCTTGAAGGCAGTCTTCCATTCATCTCCTTCTCTGATCCGAATCTGATGATATCCACTTTTTAGATCTATCTTTGACAAATACACAGCTCCACTCAAACAGTCCATAATATCATCCATTCATGGCAATGGAAACCTGTACTTGATTGTGATCTTGTTTATTGCCCTAGAATCTGTACACATCCTCCATTCTCCATTCTTCTTTGGTGCTAATACCGCCGGTACAGCACAAGGACTCAGACTCTCACGGATCAATCCTTTCTGTAACAACTCATGTACTTGTCTGTTCAACTCCTCACTTTCTACAGGTGTCATTCTGTGTGCTGCCTTGTTTGGCAAACTCGCTCCTGGGATCAAGTCCATCTGATGGTTGATCTTCCTGACTGGTGGTAATCCATCAGGCACGTTATCGGATACAATATCCTGAAACTCATTCAACAAATCTGCAACTTTTACAGGAACATCTTCTACTTCCTCTTTACCAGCTTTTGGAATTAAAGCAAAACATACATGCTCATGCCTCATACCATCTAGGAAATTTCTTCCATCAACAAAAGTTATCCTTGCATTACCACATACCTTTTCTTCAGTCTCCTTCAATGGTTTTAGCTTATGTCGCACTCCATCCTTTGTCAGGGAATAGGTATTTGCACGACCATCATGTACAGCACATCTGTCAAACTGCCATGGTCTACCCAACAACACATGACATGCATCCATAGATATGATATCACACAATACCTCATCTTGGTATCCGCCAATCTTGAACTTCACCAGGCATTGTTCATTGACCATGACCTTGTGGTCATCCTGTACCCAGGCAATCCGATATGGATGTGGGTGTTTCTGTCTCTTGAGCTTCAACTTTGTCACCATCTCTTGTGACACCAAATTGTCAGTGCTTCCACTATCGATAATCACATCACAACATTTACCTTCACACTTGCACCTGGTGCGAAACAAGCTCCTCCTTTGCTCAGGTTCATTCTCACCACTCAACAAGACTCTTCTGTTAATCAACGTTTCTCCTCTTTCAGCATCTTCAGAATTTGATGATCTGGCATCTTCATCTACATGTGCAATTCTGGCCTGGCCTTCATTTCTCCTGTCTGTTCTGCCTTGGCGCTGAGGACATTCAAATGCCCTATGACCTTCTTCTCCACAGTGAAAACATGTTCCATGGAAGCCACCTCTTCCAGATCCTTGTCCTCTTCCTCTTCCTCTTTGATCTCTATTATTCTGATCCTGAAAGCGATTGGAATTATTTCCTCGCTGATTTTGACTGCTACTGGCCTCATCCTTCTTTTTCGGATCTTCATTTCGGCCACCATATGACCGTCCACCAGATCGTCCACCGCGACCTCTTCCATTTTCTCTGCTCTCGAACTTCTTGTTCAGCTTTTCCTCTACTTTTAGGGCAAATTGGTATGCCTCCTCAATACTGTTCATTCGAACCAGATTCAACTCCTCCTGAATGCTTGGCCTTAACCCATTAAGGTATCGGGCAACTTTCTCCTTATCAGCTTCGGCATGGCCTGTTCTGATGAGGAGTCGATAGAACTCCTTTGTATACTCCTGAACAGATCTTCCTGCTTGCTTCAAACTCTGCATTTTCTTCAGTAGGTCAAGCTCATAATCAACAGGAATGAACTGTCGCTTCAATTTATCCACCATCCGATCCCATCTTGTGATTTTATCTTTCCCTCTTCTATTTCGCTCCAATTGAATTTCTTGCCACCAGATCTTGGCATGACCTTTCAGTCTGGCCTTTGCAAATTTGACCCTATCAGGATCCTCAACATCTTCGTACTCAAAATATTCCTCACATTCATTGACCCAGTCGATCAATTCCTCTGGGTTAAGATTTCCAGAAAATGTAGGAACCTCAATCTTAGGTCTTTTCCCAATCTTGGAAATTGCCCGAAAAAGTCTTTCTTCCTCCTGGTTCACAATTTCAATTTCTCCTTCTTGATATTCTTCTTCGGCTTCATCCTCGCTTTCGTCTCTGACATTAAGATTCATTCTTCTGCGAATCTCTTCTTGCAATGCTCGCACTTGTCTCTGCAGCTCTCTAACCTTAGGTGTCACAGCACCAGGTCTTCCGCCACGTTCTCTTCGTGGAAGCATTTTTGCGATGCGCGCTGAAACCCTAACCACGGTCCTGGTGCAAACTGCCTCACAGTCGGTGATCTGTTTACACACTCAAGAAAACCTGCTTTGATACCACTTGATGAAGGGTGCTCCCCTTAATACCACAAACACATAACAGAAATAGAGAAACAACAACAATATGCAAGAACAGAAAATTGGCTTCTTATTATCTCCACAAATGTGGAATTACAAACTTTCAGAATTACAATATGCAAAGCCACATGGGCATTCCCTTACAATATTCTGTAGGACAAAGCCTCGAATCAATACCCAGATCTACTACCCAGAACTATTCTGAACTGCCTAAGACAGTAACACAGCCTTCCTTATAGAGGCAATTATCCACCGCCTGGGAAGGTTCCATAATTTTAGCCAATAAGGCCGACCAAACTTAGAATTATTTTATTTTACATTTTATTACATCATAGTCGGCTCAAGATAACCTTTGAAACCCGAACAGAAATTTTGAAGAAAATTATTTTTTGCCATTTCAGGTGGCCCAACTTCCGAAGACCATAAGTCATCACCAGTTGACCCGATCGGCTATTATAACCCCATTTCGAAAATGCCACGAAGCGCTCTACAACTCTTGAATTAAGCAAGCTTCATTCAGCCCAAAATTCGACCTCATCCGGGGCCTCTAAAGCCTTCGAAACTGAGTTCGAAGTTTCTGTACCCTGCTGCCAATACCGAAAATCTTCAATATCTTCCAATATACACTTGATCTGGCAATGAAACTTTACTGGCAGACTTATATAACCAAAATGAACCTCCAAGAAAGAAATCAGATCATTCTGAGCACATGCAAAAATTACCAAAAATAGTAACTTTTCATAAATAGCAGCTCTGCACTAAAATAGCCCTTATTGAATATAAAAACAGAAATATTTTTGGGTGATGCAAGATTGCTCTTACACCCAGGATGCTCCTGCATCACATACCTTCTTTGCTTAGTTTGATGTAGTGTGATCACCTAATCCATTAGATTGGGTGACCTTAGGTTCACTAGCTCCACTACTGCTTGCTTCTTCTTTCTTTTTCCATGCCTTATTCATCTGGTTCCTTATTTGTTCAACAATATCTTCATACCTGACTTTATCATTGTTTGGTGCATGTTCTCTGCAGTCTCTTTTTATGTGACCAATCTTGTGGCATTTGTAATAGACCAGACTTCCACTCATCCAACTCTTGGATTTGCCTCTAAAATGTGTCTTCAAATAGTTTACTCCAATATGACCATATTCTCCACAATAATGACAATTGTACCATGTTTTGTAGTCCTAATGGAATGTGTTACCTTTCCTAGGTGCTTTATTTTTCTTATTGGATGTCTACTTAGCTTTGGATCTACATTCTTGTGCTCTTTGACCATATTTCTGATAGTTAAAACAATGTCCTTGAAATCTAGGTGAGGTAGGTGGATTACTGACCTTTGACTTGCATTCATGTGCCTGATGTCCATGTTTCTTATAATTAAAATAATTTCCATTGAACTTTTGTTTAGGATTGGACTTACCATTCTTGCTTCTGCAGATGTTCGTTGTGTGTCCTAGCTTTCCACAATGATGGCACGTGGGTTTCTTGTTCTTTGACTTTGCATTCCTTTGTTCTCCACTTTTTGATGATTCTCCTTCTTCAGTGGATCTCAAGTACTCATCATGTCCAAGTCCAAAAGTATTACTAGATCTTCTCGGTGACCTTAATAGTTCTTCAAAGTATTTTATAGCTTCATTTGGCTTGTTCATCCTTTCATTGAGTTCTTTTTCAGATCTTAATTCATTCTTCAGTTGGCTTCTCTCTGATGTCATATTTGTGGTTTTCATATCTTTCCTGCTCAACACTTTATTAGCAAGTAATAGTTGATTCACCATGTCCAATTGATTTTTTGTTAGCCTTTGCATGTCACATGTCCTTTCATCAAGTCTTATAGACATCTATCATTTGTCTTCTTTAGCCATTGTCTTGTCTTCTTTAACTTTATTTTTTCTATTAAATTACTTCACATAATCTTACTGATTGACTTTCCTGTTCTCTCTTCATATTTATGATATCTTCATTCAATATGTTGTTTTTCTCTAACAAGTCTATTATAGAAACATCACTTTTAGTAGGATTTCCATTATCAAATAGACCTTTAGTATCCTCTTCTTGATATAGTGTATCATTATGTTGAATTGCCAATTATTTCCTTCTGCTTAGGGATTTCTTCAATTCACCTTTGGTTGCTTCAAGCTGGTGTAGTGCAAGCTGAATGCCAATCTTCTGATTCTATATGATCTTTCCCAAATTATAAAACTCCATCTCCAAGATCTTAACTCACAAGTGATTAGAATTCTTTAATAGACTCAGCTCTGATACCAATTGTTGGAAATCTAATATGGGAAAGTGAGATACTGAGAGGGGGAGAGGGGGGGGGGGGGTGGGAATCATATATCTACTAATAATTCCATGTTGAAAAAATTCAACTTACTTATCATAAACATCAAATTAAATACTAAAATAGATCTAACATTCTAATTTTCATCCATGAAATTGAAACATAACACAAAGATTTGGTTACCTAGAAACCCTTGAAAGGTAAAACTGGGGTGGGGATGACACCCAAAAATATTCACTACTGTAGTATTAAATTTTTCCTGTTAGGGCTACAAAATTTGATCATAAACTGATGATCTATCTTGTGAGGGGTCTTCCCTATTAAGAGCTTACAGACTTATACAATCTACCTTGGTTAAAGGATTTAAAACTTACAACAAAGTAAGCGCTTGGTTAAGATATTTACAAAGGCCTGTGAGGACCACTCTTTTAAGAGATTTACCCCGATTCACCTACTAAAATTTATTAGTACCCGATCCTTCAGTTTGTACTGTGATGCTGATAAGAAATCTTCTCCTTCTAATACTTGTTTGATCTCCTCAATCAAATATATCTCTGTTCTTCCCTTCATTGGTTTGCTCGGTCATTGTGACTGATCTCTACTTATATTAGAATACTTCTCTGTTCTGTATATGAGATCCCCTTCAATCCATTCATACACATGCATACTATGTTTTAGGGTTTTATATCTCATCTTATATAGACAACAAATCAAGCTCCTAGATCAAGATCAATGATTTGGATTTTCTACTTATTCCGCTTAAGAATTCCCTAAATCTGATAGGCTATATAGTTTACATAGGGATTAATGATTACAAATATAAGGCATAATAAACTCTATGATTCCCTCAAAAATATTAAATATTGTATAGATGTCTACCAAAATGGTTTATCTAAGTGTTTGTGCCATTAAAAATACACATGTCAAAATTGGCTTGCTCAGCATATGAAGTCTTTGACACTCGGCATAAACTATTCTTCATATACTGGTGTTTGACACTGAAACTTCCATACAACTTGGCATAAAATACTCAGCAAATACTGAAGTACTCGGTGACCTATGACTTGCTTGATAAATGTACAAGTTTATCCATGACTCGGCCTTTATAATATGGCTTGGTCACAGTGATGACCAACCAACATTGCCTAGAAAATGACTAAGTGCTAGACACTAATGGACAACAAAACTTAGGGATCAACATTCCCTTGGACATATTTTACAATAACAAATCTTCATTTCCTCTCCTGGGAACTGCATCAACTTTGTTAGAAACATAAAAAGAAGACATGATATGTATATGATCACTTGACTACTTTTTGGGACAGTCATCTTTAGATTGGGTGTGTTGCTTCTTTTGCATTTTAGGATCCAAAAGACCCCTGCCACTTCCCTCCATGGACAAACATTTATCACCTTTCATTGGTGAATCAATAGGACACCAAAGTGTGTCCAATACTACTCCTTTCTCCACAATATTCTGCCACCCTGTCATCTTATGTTCAATGTCATTGTATTTTGTTTTTAGCACCAACAAGGATATTTTTATCCTCTCATCTTCTTCCACAAACCTGTCCTTCTTATGGTCTTGCAAATCAATATACTCCTTCTTTCCAAAATAAATAATTCTTGACTCACTTTAACTACTACCTTGCAAAGGTATGAGGGTAAAACATTAACCATCCTTGTGAACTAGATAGGTGTTCTTGAACCCATCATGTATTGTTCTGCTCTCTAACTACCAAGGCCTTCCTAAAAGGACATGAGAACATGTCATATGTACCACATCATATAGTGCCTTCTCCCTATACTCACAAATTGAAAATTCTACATAAGATTTCTCCCTAAACACAAGGCTTTATTCATCACTTACCCATGAGGCTCTATAGGGTCTAGGATGTGCAAAATTCTCCAAATGAAACTTGTTAGCCATTTCATAAGAAACCAAGTTACCAAAAGAACCTGAATCTATTATCATTTTTCAAATATTACCCTTACTCAAACAATTGGGTTTGAAGATGGAAACCTCTGATGTTGCTGTATGTCTTCTCCTTTTCTCACCATAAGACATTCCCCAACTTTAGGATATACAGGGGTTGTCTCTCTTCATCTCCCTTTTTGTTCATCTTCCTCAATGTCTCCTCTGTCTTGTGTCAACCCAAATATCCTATTAGAATTCCTTGTATCTTTCTTTTGACACTTGTAGAAAGGATTCCCTTCTTGTTCACAGTTGTAGCATTTGACATTGAAGGTACTGGTGCCTCTACCTACACCAAATCTTCCACCACCTCTTTGTCCACTTCTCTGATTGGTCATAGGCTCCTTTCCCTTGTTACCTTATCTGTGTCCTTCATAGGATTTTCCATCTTTGCCCATGTTTTCTTGGGCTCTTCCACCTCCTTGTCATTCTTGTCTTCTTCTCAACTTGTCCTCGGCCCTAATAGCCAACTTGTAACATTCTTCTACAGTGTTGGGTGCATTCATATACTTGTGAAACTCCTCCATATACTTTTGGACATCCATGTCCTTTTGTCTTAGGTTTTGCATCTTTTTGTATAACTAAACCTTGTAGTCTCTTGGAAGGAATTTCTCCCTTATCTTGTCCATCATCCTCTGTCATGATATGATCTTAGGAAACTTCTTCTTCCATCACCAGCCTGCAAGAAATCCCACCAAAGCAAAGCATGCCCCCTTAACCTTGTCTTTGTAATCTTTACTTTGTGATCCTCCTTCACATCTTCACAATCAAAATAGTTTTCTACTGCACTAAACTAGTCAATCAACTATTCCTCATTCATTTTTCCATCATACATGGGTATATCAGACTTACCCTTGTAGTCATTTCCTTTAATGGCTTTAACCAACTTAGCTATTCTTGCATCATCTGGGTCTAACTCTTCCCTTGGTGCTCTCTTCTTCTTCTTCTTCTTTGACCTATTCTTTGTGGTCTTCTTGGGGTGGATGCACAAAGTTGAGTACCTATTATGCGGAAGTCTCCAGCAAAAAAAAATTAGCACAAGAAACAGACACCCATTTTTTTAAAAATCAGGTGCCCGTTTAGCTTCGAGAGCCCGATCTGTATTTTAAAATGGGCAATTGTTTAATAATCAATTGTCATTTTGTGTCAGGTACCTGAAGCAAAATAGGTGCCTAATTTTTTAAAAACAGGCACCCATTTTTTAAAAATCAGGTGCCCGTTTTGTAAATGTATTTTTTTTTTGTTTAAACCATTTTCCAAGTCATTTTCACAACTTGGTAAATGAGATCACATTTTCTAGAGTATGGGTGCCTGTTTCTGCTGCTATTGCCAACTCCCTCAGCTATTTTTCTCCTGATTCTAGTTACGTACCATTGTTTTTTATTATTTTTTCATAAAAAATGTAGTTTAATGTTATTTTTAACTAATTAAATAAGTAATTGTTTAGTTTCAACTTTGTTTTCTAATTTATCATATAAATAATTATATTTTATGTTTCATTTAGTTATTTTTAGTTTTAATTTACTTTGTAAATTATCATACCAAACTAGAAAACTATTAAAACTTTTAATTTAACCCTAGGTAGAAAACAAAAATGTAAACCTAGACACAATTGAAATATGAAACCCTAAGTAGAAAAAAAAAACATAAATCTACACACAACTAAAATAAGAAACCATAGGTAGAAAAAAATATTAACCTAGACACAACTAAAATAAGAAATTGTACCTGTAAAAAACGTAAACCTAGACACAACTAAAATAAGAAACTCTCTCTTTCTCTCTCAAATAATTAATTATTTAAGTCTTTCTTTGTAAGGTAAAATGTCACAAATTTTCATATTTTTTAAATTATGTTGTAATTAATTATTTAAGTCTCTCTCTCTCTCTGGTGAAGGGTGCTCCCCTTAATACCACAAACACATAACAGAAATAGAGAAACAACAACAATATGCAAGAACAAAAAATTGGCTTCTTATTATCTCCACAAATGTGGAATTACAAACTTTCAGAATTACAATATGCAAAGCCACATGGGCATTCCCTTACAATATTTTGTAGGACAAAGCCTCCAACTATTACCCAGATCTACTATTCTGAACTACCCTAGACAATAATATAGCCTTCCTTAAATAGACAATTTTCCATCGCTTGGGAAGGTTCCAAAATTTTAGCCAATAACGCCGACCAAACTTAGAATTATTTTATTTTACATTTTATTACATCATAGTCGACTCAAGATAACCTTTGAAACCTGAACATAAATTTTGAAGAAAATTATTTTCTGCCATTACAGGTGGCAAAACTTCCAAAGACCATAAATCATCACTAGTTGACCCGATCGGCTATTATAACCCCATTTTGAAAATGCCACGAAGCACTCTACAAGCTTGACCTACGCAAGTGCCCGTCACCCAAATTTTTGACCTCATCCGGGGCCTTTAAAGCCTTCAAAACTAAGTTCAAAGTTTCTGTACCTTGCTGCCAATACCGAAAATCTTCAATATCTTCCAATATACACTTGATCTAGCAATGAAACTTTACTGGCAGACTTATATGACCAAAATGAACCTCCAAAAAAGAAATCCGATCATTCTGAGCACATATAAAAATTACCAAAAATAGTAACTTTCCATAAATAGCAGCTCTGCACAAAATAGCCCTTATTGAATATAAAAATAGAAATATTTTTTTGGGTGATGCAAGATTGCTCTTACACCCAGGATGCTCCTGCATCAGACACCCAGGGTAATTTGAGAAGTGACCTTGTCACGACTCAGGTGTGCAGAAGAAAACCAAGATGACTAAACTCCTCCTTTGTCAACCATGATGAATCTTCAACAGGTCATCCTTTCCACTTGACCAGATATTCTTCATATGTCCTATTCCTTGTGCTTCTGCAAACATGACTGTCTAGTATATCTTCGATCTCCTTAGTGTTTGAACTAGTTGCTGGAATACTCCACTATGCTGCTATGATCTCATCTTCAACACCTCCTTCATGATACTCTGTCAGATCTGAAATGTTAAACACTGGTGAAATATTTAGCTCAGTAGGCAATTCTACCTCATATGCATTTCCTGAATCATGTTTCTTCAGTATCCTACATGGTCCAAACTTCTTCATTTTCAGCTTGTTATATATACCAACTGGAAACCGCTCCTTCCGCAAATGAACCATGACTTCATCACCAACCTAAAATTCCTTATACCTCCTTTTCTCATCTACCTTAGCCTTATACTGTGCGTTCATCTTGGTAATATGCTTCTTCACCTCCCCATGGATGTTCTTCAAGTGTTCTGCAAAATCCTCAGCTTCAGCACTACTTATTTCTCCTTTATCTATCTTCCTCAATTCAGATGCATTTATTGGACTACTTCCATATACAATCTGGAATGGTGCTTTACCAGTGCTCTTGTTGATAGAATTATTGTATGCAAATTCTGCCTGTGGTAAAATCAAATCCCATCCTGTTGGCTTATCTCCAACCAAACATCTCAGCAAATTTTTTAAACTCCTATTCACCACCTCTGTCTGTCCATCAGTCTATGGATAATGTGATGAACTAAACTTCAAATCTATCTTCAACTTCTTCCATAATGTACGCCAAAAATATCCAACAAACTTAGTGTCCCAATCTGAAACTATGGTCTTTGGCAAACCATGAAGTCTCACTACTTCTCTGAAAAAACAAATCTGCTACATGAACAACATCATTAGTCTTCTTACAGGGAATGAAATGTGCCATTTTTAAAAATCTGTCAACCACCACAAAAATTGAATTATGTCCCCGCTGAGTCCTCGGTAAACCAAGAACAAAGTCCATGCTGATATCCTCCCAAGGCTTCTTTGGTACGGGTAATGGCTGATACAACCCTGTATTTTGCTTCACTCCTTTCACCATCTGACATACTTTACAACTCTGTACAAACTTCTTCACATCTTGCTGCAACTGTGGCCAATAATAATTCTCACTAACCAAACCAAGGGTTTTATCATGACCAAAATTTCCAGCCAATCCTCCGCTATGCTTCTCCTTGATGAGATTCTCCCTCATAGAACTTCATGGAATGCACAACTGACTTCCTCTGAATAGCATATCATCCTGGATGATGAAATCCAACCATTTCATCCTGTCTAGAGTAACAGGTTCTGTACAAGCTTTCCAAACTTCACCAAAATGAGGATCCTCTGGATACAAATTCTTGAGTTCCTTGAACTCAACCACTTCAATCTGCATTTCTGTCAGTAATAGTTGCCTTTTGCTAAGAGCATCTACAACCCTATTAGACTTTCCACTCCTGTGTTTCAAAATAAATGTATAACTCTGCAAAAACTCAACCTATTTCAAATGTCTTTGATTCAATTTTCCTTGAATATTTAAATATTGCAAAGCTTGATGATCAGTATACAAAACAAACTCTTTAGGAAGTAGATAATGTCTCCACTTCTTTAATGCCTGAACTATAGCATAAAATTCCTGATCATAAACAAAATATTTCCACTTGGCATCATTTAACTTCTCACTGAAATAAGCAACAGGTTTACCTTCTTGGCTCATAACAGCTCCTATTGCAGTACCACTAGCATCACAATCTACTTGAAACACTTTATAAAAATTTGGAAGTGCTAAAACAGGTTGTTCTGTAACTTTTTTTTTCAACAATTGAAAACACTTTTCTGCCCCATTAGTCCACTTAAACTCTTTTCTATCCCCTCTCATTGTTTCAGTCAAGGGTCCACAAATACTGCTAAAATTTCTGATAAACTTTCTGTAAAAGCTAGCTAGACCATGAAAAGATCTTACCTCAGTAGCACTCCTTGGAGTAGGCCATTCAAGGATAGCCTGTACCTTCTCTGGGTCCATTTTTGGACCTTCTCCTGAAACTAAAAACTCCAAATACACCAACTCTTTCTTCCCAAAATTGCACTTTTTCAAATTAATCAATAATTTCTCTTCTCTCAACTTCTCAAATACCATACGAATATGCATCATATGCTCATCTAATGTCTTACTAAAGATCAAAATATCATCTAGGTAAACAATGACAAACTTACCCAAAAATTCTTTCAGAACCTCGTTCATGAGCTGCATGAAAGTGCTCGGTGCATTGGTTAGCCCAAAAGGCATGACTAACAACTCATATAGTCCTTCCTTTGTCTTGAAGGCAGTCTTCCATTCATCTCCTTCTCTGATTCGAATCTGATGATATCCACTCTTCAGATCTATCTTTGAGAAATACACAGCTCCACTCAAACGGTCCATAATATCATCCATTCGTGGCAATGGAAACCTGTACTAGATTGTGATCTTGTTTATTCCCCTAAAATATGTACACATCCTCCATTCTCCATTCTTCTTTGGTGCTAATACCGCTGGTATAGCACAGGGACTCAGACTCTCACGGATCAATTCTTTTTATAACAATTCATGTACTTGTTTGTTTAACTCCTCACTTTCTGTAGGTGTCATTCTGTGTGCTGCCTTATTGGAAAAACTCACTCCTAGGATCAAGTCCATCTAATGAATGATCTTCCTGACTAGTGCTAATCCATCAGGCACGTTATCGGATACAATATCTTGAAACTCATTCAACAAATCTGCAACTTCTACAGGAATATCTTCTACTTCCTCTTTACCAACTTTTGGAATTAAAGCAAAACATACATGCTCATGCCTCATACCATCTAGAAATTTTTTTCCATCAACAAAAGTTATCCTTGCATTACCACATACCTTTTCTTCAGTCTCCTTCAATGGTTTTAGCTTATGTCGCACTCCATCCTTTGTCAGGGAATAGGTATTTGCACGACCATCATGTATAACACATCTGTCAAACTGCCATGGTCTACCCAATAGCATATGACATGCATCCATAGATATGATATCACACAATACCTCATCTTGGTATCCGCCAATCTTGAACTTCACCAGGCATTGTTCATTGACCATGACCTTGTGGTCATCCTGTACCCAGGCAATCCGATATGGATGTGGGTGTTTCTGTCTCTTGAGCTTCAACTTTATCACCATCTCTTCTGACACCAAATTTTCAGTGCTTCCACTATCAATAATCACATCACAACATTTACCTTCACACTTCCACCTGGTGCGAAACAGGCTCCTCCTTTGCTCAGGTTCATTCTCACCACTCAACAGGACTCTTCTGTTAATCAACATTTCTCCTCTTTTAGCATCTTCAGAATTTGATGATCTGGCATCTTCATCTACATGTGCAACTCTGGCCTGGCTTTCATTTCTCTTGTCTATTCTACCTTGGTGCTAAGAACATTCAAATGCCCTATGACCTTCTTCTCCACAGTGAAAACATGTTCCACAGAAGCCACCTCTTCGAGATCCTTGTCCTCTTCCTCTCTGATCTCTATTATTCTGATCCTGGAAGTGATTGGAATTATTTCTTTGCTGATTCTGACTGCTACTGGCCTAATCCTTCTTTTTCAGATCTTCATTTAGGCCACCATATGACCATCCACCAGATCATCCACCGCGACCTCTTCCATTTTATTTTCTCTAAAACTTCTTGTTCAACTTTTCCTCTACTTTTAGGGCAAACTGGTATGGCTCTTCAATACTGTTCATTCGAACTAGATTCAGCTCCTCCTGAATGCTTGGCCTTAACCCATTAAGGTATTGGGCAACTTTCTCCTTATCAGCTTCTGCATGGCCTGTTTTGATGAGAAGTCGATAGAACTCCTATGTATACTCCTGAACAGATCTTCTTGCTTGCTTCAAACTCTATATTTTCTTTAGTAGGTCAAGCTCATAATCAACAAGAATGAACTGTTGCTTCAATTTATCCACCATTCGATTCCATCTCGTGATTTTCTCTTTTCCCCTTCTATTTCGCTCCAACTGAATCTCTTGCCACCATATCTTCGCATGACCTTTCAGTCTGGCCTTTGCAAATTTGACCCTATCAGGATCTTCAACATCTTCATACTCAAAATATTCCTCACATTCATTGATCCAGTCGATCAATTCTTCTAGGTTAAGATTTTCAGAAAATGTAGGAACCTCAATCTTAGGTGTTTTTCCAATCTTAGAAATGACCTGAAAAAGTCTTTCTTCCTCCTAGTTCACAATTTTGACTTCTCCTTCTTGATATTCTTCTTCAGCTTCATCCTCGCTTTCATATCTGACATTAAGATTTATTCCTCTACGAATCTCTTCTTGCAATGCTCGCACTTGTCTCTGCAGTGCCCTAACCTCAGGTGTTACAACACCAGCTCTTCCACCACGTTCCTTTCATGGAGGCATTTTTGCGATGCGCGTTGAAACCCTAACCACGGTCCTGGTGCAAACTGCCTCACAGTCGATGATCTGTTTACACACTAAGGAACTCCTGCTCTGATACCACTTGGTGAAGGGTGCTCCCCTTAATACCACAAACACATAACAGAAATAGAGAAATAACAACAATATGCAAGAACAGAAAATTGGCTTCTTATTATCTCCACAAATATGGAATTATAAACTTTTAGAATTACAATATGCAAAGCGACATGGGCATTCCCTTACAATATTCTGTAGAACAAAGCCTCCAACTTTTACCCAGATCTACTATTCTGAACTGCCTTAGACAATAATATAGCCTTCCTTAAATAGGCAATTTTCCACCACCTGGGAAGGTTCCAAAATTTTAGCCAATAAGGCCGACCAAACTTAGAATTATTTTATTTTACATTTTATTACATCATAGTCAACTCAATATAACCTTTGAAACCCGAATATAAATTTTGAAGAAAATTATTTTCTGCCATTTTAGGTGGCCCAACTTTCGAAGACCATAAGTCAACACCAGTTGACCCGATCGGCTATTATAACCCCATTTCAAAAATGCCACGAAGCGCTCTACAGGCTTGACCCATGCAAGCGCTCGGCACCCAAATTTTTGACCTCATCCGGAGCCTCTAAAGCCTTCAAAACTGAGTTCAAAGTTTCTGTATCCTGTTGCCAATATCAAAAATCTTCAATATCTTCTAATATACACTTGATCTGGCAATGAAACTTTACTGGCAGATTTATATGACCAAAATGAACCTCCAAGAAAGAAATCAGATCATTCTGAGCACATACCAAAAATAGTAACTTTCCATAAATAGCAGCTCTGCACAAAATAACCCTTATTGAATATAAAAACAAAAATATTTTTTTGGGTGATGCAAGATTGCTCTTACACCTAGTATGCTCCTGCATCAGACACCTAGGGTAATTTGAGAAGTGACCCTATCATGACTCAGGTGTGCAGAGGAAAACCAAGACGGCTAATCTCCTCCTTTGTCAGCCATGATTAATCTTCAACAGGTCATCCTTTCCACTTGACCAGATATTCTTCATATGTCCTGTTCCTTGTGCTTCTGCCAACATGACTGTCTAGTATATCTTTGATGTCCTTAGTGTTTGAACTAGTTGCTGGAATACTCCACTGTGCTGCTATGATCTCATCTTCAACACCTCCTTCATGATACTCTGTCAGATTTGAAATGTTAAACACTGGCAAAATATTTAGCTCAGTAGGCAATTCTACCTCATATGCGTTTCCTGAATCATGTTTCTTCAGTATCCTACATGGTCCAAACTTCTTCATTTTCAACTTGTTATATGTACCAACTGGAAACTGCTCCTTCCGCAAATGAACCATGACTTCATCACCAACCTAAAATTCTTTATACCTCCTTTTCTCATCTACCATAGCTTTATACTGTGCGTTCATCTTTGTAATATGCTTCCTCACCTCCACATGGATGTTCTTCAAGTGTTTTGCAAAATCCTCAGCTTCAGCACTACTTATTTCTCCTTTATCTATCTTCTTCAATTCAGATGCATTTATTGGACTACTTCCATATACAATTTGGAATGGTGATTTACCAGTGCTCTTGTTGACAGAATTATTGTATGCAAATTTCGCCTGTGGTAAAATCAAATCCCATCTTGTTGGCTTATCTCCAACCAAACATCTCAGCAAATTTTTCAAACTCCTATTCACCACCTCTGTCTATCCATCAGTCTGTGGATGATGTGATGAACTGAACTTCAAATCTGTCTTCAACTTCTTCCACAATGTACGCCAAAAATATCCAACAAACTTAGTATCCCGATCTGAAACTATGGTCTTTGGGAAACCATGAAGTCTCACTACTTCTCTGAAAAATAATTCTGCTACATGAACAACATCATTAGTCTTCTTGCAAGGAATAAAATGTGCCATCTTTGAAAATCTGTCAACCACCACAAAAATTGAATCATGTCCCCGCTGAGCCCTCGGTAAACCAAGAACAAAGTCCATGCTAATATCCTCCCAAGGCTTCTTTGGTATGGGTAATGGCTGATACAACCCTGTATTCTGCTTCACTCCTTTCACCATCTGACATACTCTGCAACTCTGTACAAACTTCTTCACATCTTACTGCAACTGTGGCCAATAATAATTCTTACTAACCAAACCAAAGGTTTTATCATGACCAAAATGTCCAGCCAATCCTCCGCTATGCTTCTCCTTGATGAGATTCTCCCTCATAGAACTTCATAGAATGCACAACTGACTCCCTCTGAATAGCATATCATCCTGTATGATGAAATCCAACCATTTCATCCTGTCTAGAGTAACAGGTTCTGTACAAGCTTTCCAAGCTTCACCAAAATCAAGATCCTCTGGATACAAATTCTTGAGTTCCTTGAACCCAACCACTTCAATCTACATTTCTGTCAGCAATAGTTGCCTTCTGCTAAGGGCATCTATAACCCTATTAGACTTTCCACTCCTATGTTTCAAAATAAATGTATAACTCTGAGAAAACTCAACCCATTTCAAATGTCTTTGATTCAATTTTCTTTGACTATTCAAATATTGCAAAGCTTGATGATCAGTATACAAAACAAACTCTTTAGGAAGTAGATAATGTCTCCACTTTTTTATTGCTTGAACTATAGCATAAAATTCCTGATCATAAACATAATATTTCTTCTTGGCATCATTTAAATTCTCACTGAAATAAGCAACAGGTTTACCTTCTTGGCTCATAACAACTTCCATTGCAGTACCACTAGCATCACAATCTACTTGAAATAATTTATTAAAATCTGGAAGTGCTAAAACAGGTTGTTCTGTAACTTTTTATTTCAACAATTGAAAACTCTTTTCTGCCCCATTAGTCCACTTAAACTCTTTTCTATCCCCTCTCATTGTTTCAGTCAAGGGTCCACAAATACTGTTAAAATTTCTGATAAAATTTCTGTAAAAGCTAGCTAGACCATGAAAAGATCTTACCTCAGTAGCACTCTTTGGAGTAGGCCATTCAAGGATAGTCTATACCTTCTCTGGGTCTATTTTTAGACCTCCTGAAACTACAAACCCCAAATACACCAACTCTTTCTTCACAAAACTGCACTTCTTTAAATTAATCAACAATTTCTCTTCTCTCAACTTCTCAAATACCATATGAATATGCATCATATGCTCAACCAATGTCTTACTAAAGATCAAAATATCATCTAGGTAAACAATGACAATATCCAGAAATTTTTTCAGAACCTCGTTCATGAGCCGCATGAAAGTGCTCAGTGCATTGGTTAGCCCAAATGGCATGACTAACCACTCATATAGTCCTTCCTTTGTCTTGAAGGCAGTATTCCATTCATCTCCTTCTCTGATCCGAATATGATGATATCCACTCTTCAGATCTATCTTTGAGAAATACACAGCTCCACTCAAATAGTCCATAATATCATCCATTCATGGCAATGGAAACCTGTACTTGATTGTGATCTTGTTTATTGTCCTAGAATATGTACACATCCTCCATTCTCCATTCTTCTTTGGTGCTAATACCGCTGGTACAACACAGAGACTCAGACTCTCATGGATCAATCTTTTCTTTAACAATTCATGTACTTGTCTGTTCAACTTCTCACTTTCTGCAGGTGTCATTCTGTGTGCTGCCTGATTGGGCAAACTTGCTCCTGGGATCAAGTTCATCGGATGACTGATCTTCCTCACTGGTGGTAATCCATCAGGCACGTTATCAGATACAATATCCTGAAACTCATTCAACAAATCTGCAACTTCTATAGGAACATCTTCCACTTCCTCTTTATCAGCTTTTGGAATTAAAGAAAAACATACATGCTCATGCCTCATACCATTTGAGAAATTTCTTCCATCAATAAAAGTTATCCTTGCATTACCACATACCTTTTCTTCAGTCTCTTTCAATGGTTTTAGCTTATGTCGCACTCCATCCTTTGTCACGGAATAGGTATTCACATGACCATCATGTACAACACATCTGTCAAACTGCCATGGTCTACCCAACAACATATGACATGCATCCATAGATATGATATCACACAATACCTCATCTTGGTATTTGCCAATCTTGAACTTCACTAGGCATTGTTCATTGACCATGATCTTGTGGTCATCCTGTACCCAGGCAATCCGATATGGATGTGGGTGTTTCTGTCTCTTGAGCTTCAACTTTGTCACCATCTCTTTTGACACCAAATTGTCAGTGCTTCCACTATCAATAATCACATCACAACATTTACCTTCACACTTGCACCTGGTGCGAAATAGGCTCCTCCTTTGCTTAGGTTCATTCTCACCACTCAACATGACTCTTCTATTAATCAACGTTTCTCCTCTTTTAGCATCTTCAGAATTGGATGATCTGACATCTTCATCTACATGTGCAATTCTGGCCTGGCCTTCATTTCTCCTGTCTGTTCTGCCTTGGCGCTGAGGATATTCAAATGCCCTATGACCTTCTTCTCTAAAGTGAAAACATGTTCCACAGAAGCCACCTCTTCGAGATCCTTATCCTCTTCCTCTTCCTCTCTGATCTTTATTAGTCTGATCCTGTAAGCGATTGAAATTATTTTCTTGCTGATTCTGACTGCTACTGGCCTCATCCTTCTTTTTCAGATCTTCATTTCAGCCACCATATGACCATCCACCAGATCATCCACCGCGACCTCTTCCGTTTTGTCTGCTCTAAAACTTCTTGTTTAACTTTTCCTCTACTTTTAGGAAAAAATAGTATGCCTCTTCAGTACTATTCATTCGAACTAGATTCAGCTCCTCCTGAATGCTTGGCCTTAACCCATTAAGGTATCGGGCAACTTTCTCCTTATCAGCTTCTGCATGGCCTGTTCTGATGAGAAGTCGATAGAACTCCTCTGTATACTCCTGAACAGATCTTCTTGCTTGCTTCAAACTCTGCATTTTCTTCAGTAGGTCAAGCTCATAATCAACAAGAATGAACTGTCGCTTCAATTTATCCACCATCCGATCCCATCTCGTGATTTTCTCCTTTCCCCTTGTATTTCACTCCAACTGAATCTCTTGCCACCATATCTTTGCTTGACCTCTCAGTCTGCCTTTGCAAATTTGACCCTATCAAGATCTTCAACATCTTCATACTCAAAATATTCCTCACATTTATTGATCCAGTCGATCAATTCTTCTGGGTTAAGATTTTCAAAAAATGTAGGAACCTCAATCTTAGGTCTTTTCCCAATTTTAGAAATAGCCTGAAAAAGGATTTCTTCCTCCTGGTTCACAATTTTGACTTCTCCTTCTTGATATTCTTCTTTAGCTTCATCCTCGCTTTCATCTTTCAATATACACTTTCAATACTGAAAATCTTCAATATCTTTCAATATACACTTGATCTGGCAATCAAACTTTACTGGCAGACTTATATGACCAACATGAACCTCCAAGAAAGAAATCAGATCATTCTGAGGACATACAAAAATTACCAAAAGTAGTAACTTTCCAAAAATAGCAGCTCTGCACAAACTAGCCCTTATTGAATACAAAAATAGAAATATTTTTTTTTGGGTGATGCAAGATTGCTCTTACACCCAGGATGCTCTTGCATCAGACACCCAGGGTAATTTGAGAAGTGACCCTGTCACGACTCAGGTGTGCAGAGGAAAACCAAGACGGTTAACCTCCTCTTTTGTTAGCCACGATGAATCTTCTATAGGTCGTCCTTTCCATTTGACCAAATACTTTTCATATGTCCTATTCCTTGTGCTTCTACCAACACGACTATCCAGTATATCTTCAATCTCCTTAGTGTCTGAACTAGTTGCTGGAATACTCCACTGTGCTGCTGTGATCTCATCTTCAACACCTCCTTCATGATACTCTGTCAGATCTGAAATGTTAAACATTGGTGAAATATTCAGCTCACTAGGCAATTCTACCTCATATGCATTTCCTGAACCATGCTTCTTCAATATCTTACATGGTCCAAACTTCTTCATTTTCAACTTGTTATATGTACCAACTGGAAACCGCTCCTTCCGCAAATGAACCATGACTTCATCACCAACCTGAAATTCCTTATACCTCCTTTTCTCATCTGCCTTAGCCTTATACTGTGCGTTCATCTTCGTAACATGCTTCCTCACCTCCCCATGGATGTTCTTCAAATGTTCTGCAAAATCCTCAGCCTCAGCACTACTTATTTCTCCTTTATCTATCTTTCTCAACTCAGATGCATTTTTTGGACTACTTCCATATATAATCTGGAATGGTGATTTACTAGTGCTCCTGTTGACAGAATTATTGTATGCAAATTCTGCCTGTGGTAAAATCAAATCCCATCCCGTTGGCTTATCTCCAACCAAACATCTCAGCAGATTTCCCAAACTCCTATTCACCACCTCTGTCTGTCCATCAGTCTGTGGGTGATGTGATGAACTAAACTTCAAATCTATCTTCAACTTCTTCCACAATGTTCACCAGAAATATCCAACAAACTTAGTGTCCCGATCTGAAACTATGGTCTTTGGCAAACCATGAAGTCTCACTACTTCTCTGAAAAACAATTCTGCTACATGAACAGCATCATTAGTCTTCTTGCAGGGAATGAAATGTGCCATCTTTGAAAATCTGTCAACTACTACAAAAATTGAATCATGTCCCCGCTGTGTCCTCGGTAAACCAAGAACAAAGTCCATACTGATATCTTCCCAAGGCTTCTCTGGTATAGGCAATGGCTGGTACAACCCTGTATTCTGCTTCACTCCTTTCGCCATTTGACATACTCTGCAACTCTGTACAAACTTCTTCACATCTTGCTGCAACTGTGGCCAATAATAATTCTCACTAACCAAACCAAGGGTTTTATCACGACCAAAATGTCCAGCCAATCCTCCACTATGCTTCTCTTTGATGAGATTCTCTCTCATAGAACTTCGTGGAATGCACAACTGACTCCGTCTGAATAGCATACCATCCTGGATGATGAAATCCAACCATTTCGTCCTGTCTAGAGTAACAGGTTCTGTACAAGCTTTCCAAGCTTCACCAAAATCAGGATCCTCTGGATACAAATTCTTGAGTTCATTGAACCCAACCACTTCAATCTGCATTTCTGTCAGCAATAGTTGCCTTCTGCTAAGAGCATCTGCAACCCTATTAGACTTTCCACTCCTGTGTTTTAAAACAAATGTATAACTCTGCAAAAACTCAACCCATTTCAAATGCCTCTGATTCAACTTTCCTTGACTATTCAAATATTGCAAAGCTTGATGATCAGTATACAAAACAAACTCCTTAGGAAGTAGATAATGTCTCCACTTCTTTAATGCCTGAACTATAGCATAAAATTTCTGATCATAAACAGAATATTTCCTCTTGGCATCATTTAACTTCTCACTGAAATAAGCAACAGGTTTACCTTCTTGGCTCATAACAGCTCCTATTGCAGTACCACTAGCATCACAATCTACTTGAAACACCTTATTAAAATCTGGAAGTGCTAAAACAGGTTGTTCTGTAACTTTTTGTTTCAATAATTGAAAACTCTTTTCTGCCCCGTTTGTCCACTTAAACTCTTTTCTATCCCCTCTCATTGTTTCAGTCAAGGGTCCACAAATACTACTAAAATTTCTGATAAACTTTCTGTAAAAGCTAGCTAGACCATGAAAAGATCTTACCTCAGTAGCACTCTTTGGAGTAGGCCATTCAAGGATAGCCTGTACCTTCTCTGGGTCCATTTTTAGACCTTCTCCTGAAACTACAAACCCCAAATACACTAACTCCTTCTTCACAAAACTGCACTTCTTCAAATTAATCAGCAATTTCTCTTCTCTCAACTTCTCAAATACCATACGAATATGCATCATATGCTCATCCAATGTCTTACTAAAGATCAAAATATCATCTAGGTAAACAATGACAAACTTACCTAGAAATTCTTTCAGAACCTCGTTCATGAGCCACATGAAAGTGCTCGGCGCATTGGTTAGCCCAAAAGGCATGACTAACCACTCATATAGTCCTTCCTTTGTCTTGAAGGAAATCTTCCATTCATCTCCTTCTCTGATCCGAATCTGATGATATCCACTCTTCAGATCTATCTTTGAGAAATACACAGCTCCACTCAAACAGTCCATAATATCATCCATTCGTGGCAATGGAAACCTATACTTGATTGTGATCTTGTTTATTGCCCTAGAATCTGTACACATCCTCCATTCTCCATTCTTCTTTGGTGCTAATACCGCTGGTACAGCACAGGGACTCAGACTCTCACGGATCAATCCTTTCTGTAATAGTTCATGTACTTGTCTGTTCAACTCCTCACTTTCTGCAGGTGTCATTCTGTGTGCTGCCTTATTCAGCAAACTCGCTCCTGGGGTCAAGTCCATCTGATGACTGATCTTCCTGACTAGTGGTAATCCATCAGGCACATTATCGGATACAATATCTTGAAACTCATTCAACAAATCTGCAACTTCTACAGGAACATCTTCTACTTCCTCTTTACCAGCTTTTGGAATTAAAGCAAAACATACATGCTCATGCCTCATACCATCTAGGAAATTTCTTCCATCAACAAAAGTTATCCTTGCATTACCACATACCTTCTCTTCAGTCTCCTTCAATGGTTTTAGCTTATGTCGCACTCCATCCTTTGTTAGGGAATAGGTATTCACACGACCATCATGTACAGCACATCTATCAAACTGCCATGGTCTACCCAACAACATATGACATGCATCCATAGATATGATATCACACAATATCTCATCTTGGTATCCGCCAATCTTGAACTTCACTAGGCATTGTTCATTGACCATGACCTTGTGGTCATCCTGTACCCAGGCAATCCGATATGGATGTGGGTGTTTCTGTCTCTTGAGCTTCAACTTTGTCACCATCTCTTTTGACACCAAATTGTCAGTGCTTCCACTATCAATAATCACATCACAACATTTACCTTCACACTTGCACCTGGTGCGAAACAGACTCCTCCTTTGCTCAGGTTCATTCTCACCACTCAACAGGACTCTTCTGTTAATCAACGTTTCTCCTCTTTCAGCATCTTCAGAATTTGATGATCTGGCATCTTCATCTACATGTGCAACTCTAGCTTGGCCTTCATTTCGCCTGTCCGTTCTGCCTTGGCACTGAGGACATTCAAATGCCTTATGACCTTCTTCTCCACAGTAAAAACATGTTCCACGGAAGCCACCTCTTCCAGATCCTTGTCCTCTTCCTCTTCCTCTCTGATCTCTATTATTTTGATCCTGGAAGCGATTGGAATTATTTCCTCGCTGATTTTGACTGCTACTGGCCTCATCCTTCTTTTTCGGATCTTCATTTCGGCCACCATATGACCGTCCACCAGATCATCCACCGCGACCTCTTCCGTTTTGTCTGCTCTCAAACTTCTTGTTCAGCTTTCCCTCTACTTTTAGGGCAAATTGGTATGCCTCCTCAATACTGTTCATTCGAACCAGATTCAACTCCTCCTGAATGCTTGGCCTTAACCCATTAAGGTATCGGGCAACTTTCTCCTTATCAGCTTCGGCATGGCCTATTCTGATGAGGAGTCGATAGAACTCCTTTGTATACTCCTGAACAGATTTTCCTGCTTGCTTCAAACTTTGCATTTTCTTCAGTAGGTCAAGCTCATAATCAACAGGAATGAACTGTCGCTTCAATTTTTCCACCATCCGATCCCATCTTGTGATTTTATCTTTCCCTCTTCTATTTCGCTCCAATTGAATTTCTTACCACCAGATCTTCGCATGACCTTTCAGTCTGGCCTTCGCAAATTTGACCCTATCAGGATCCTCAACATCTTCATACTCAAAATATTCCTCACATTCATTGATCTAGTCGATCAATTCCTCTGGGTTAAGATTTCCAGAAAATGTAGGAACCTCAATCTTAGGTCTTTTCCCAATTTTAGAAATAGCCTGAAAAAGGCTTTCTTCCTCCTGGTTCACAATTTTGACTTCTCCTTCTTGATATTCTTCTTTAGCTTCATCCTCGCTTTCATCTTTGACATTAAGATTCATTCCTCTACTAATCTCTTCTTGCAATGCTTGCACTTGTCTCTGCAGTGCCCTAACCTCAGGTGTTACAACACCAGCTCTTCCCCCATGTTCCCTTCGTGGAGGTATTTTTGCGATGCGCGCTGAAACCCTAACCACGGTCCTAATGCAAATTGCCTTACAGTCGGCAATCTATTTACACACTCAAGAACTTCTGCTCTGATACCACTTGGTGAAGGGTGCTCCCCTTAATACCACAAACACATAACAGAAATAGAGAAACAACAACAATATGTAAGAACAGAAAATTGGCTTCTTATTATCTCCACAAATGTGAAATTACAAACTTTCAGAATTACAATATGCAAAGCCACATGGGCATTCCCTTACAATATTCTGTAGGACAAAGCCTCCAACTATTACCCAGATCTACTATTCTGAACTGCCCTAGATAATAATACAGCCTTCATTAAATAGGCAATTTTCCACCGCGTAGGAAGGTTCCAGAATTTTAGCCAATAAGGCCGACCAAACTTAGAATTATTTTATTTTACATTTTATTACATCATAGTCGACTCAAGATAACTTTTGAAACCCGAACATAAATTTTGAAGAAAATTATTTTCTGCCATTTCAGGTGGCCCAACTTTTGAAGACCATAAGTCATCACCAGTTGACCGGATCGACTATTATAACCCCATTTTGAAAATGCCATGAAGTGCTCTACATGCTTGACCCGCGCAAGCACCTATCACCCAAATTTTTGACCTCATCCGGAGCCTCTAAAGCCTTCAAAACTGAGTTCAAAGTTTTTGTACCCTGCTGCCAATACCGAAAATCTTCAATATCTTCCAATATACACTTGATCTGGCAATGAAACTTTACTGGCAGACTTATATGACCAAAATGAACCTCCAAGAAAGAAATCAGATCATTCTGAGCACATACCAAAAATAGTAACTTTCCATAAATAGGAGCTCTACACAAAATAGCCCTTATGGAATATAAAAATAGAAATATTTTTTTGGGTGATGCAAGATTGCTCTTACACCTAGGATGCTCCTGCATCAGACACCCAGAGTAATTTGAGAAGTGACCCTGTCACGACTCAGGTGTGCAGAGGAAAATCAAGACGGTTAACCTCCTCTTTTGTCAGCCATGATAAATTTTCAATAGGTCATCCTTTCCACTTGACCAAATATTCTTCATATGTCCTGTTCCTTGTGCTTCTGCCAACACGACTGTCTAGTATATCTTAGATCTCCTTAGTGTTTGAACTAGTTGCTGGAATACTCCACTGTGCTGCTGTGATCTCATCTTCAACACCTCCTTCATGATACTCTGTCAGATCTGAAATGTTAAACACTGGTGAAATATTTAGCTCAGTAGGCAATTCTATCTCATATGCATTTCCTGAATCATGTTTCTTCAGTATCCTACATGGTCCAAACTTCTTCATTTTTAACTTGTTATATGTACCAACTAGAAACCGCTCCTTCCGCAAATGAACCATGACTTCATCACCAACCTAAAATTTCTTATACCTCTTTTTCCCATCTACCTTAGCCTTATACTATGTGTTCATCTTGGTAATATGCTTCCTCACCTCCCCATGGATGTTCTTCAAGTGTTCTGCAAAATCCTCAGCTTCAGCACTACTTATTTCTCATTTATCTATCTTCCTCAATTCAGATGCATTTCTTGGACTACTTCCATATACAATCTAGAATGGTGATTTACCAGTGCTCCTGTTGATAGAATTATTGTATGCAAATTCTACCTGTGGTAAAATCAAATCCTATCTTGTTGGTTTATCTCCAACCAAACATCTCAGCAAATTTCTCAAACTCCTATTCACCACCTCTGTCTGTCCATCAGTCTGTGGATGATGTGATAAACTGAACTTCAAATCATTCTTCAACTTCTTCCACAATGTACGCCAAAAATATCCAACAAACTTAGTGTCCCGATCTGAAACTATGGTCTTTGGCAAACCATGAAGTCTCACTACTTCTCTAAAAAAACAATTCTGCTACATCAACAACATCATTAGTCTTCTTGCAGGGAATGAAATGTGCCATCTTTAAAAATCTGTCAACCACCACAAAAATTGAATCATGTCCCTGCTGAGTCCTCAGTAAACCAAGAACAAAGTCCATGTTGATATCCTCCCAAGGCTTCTTTGGTACGGGTAATGGCTGATACAACCCTGTATTCTGCTTCACTCCTTTCGCCATCTGACATACTTTGCAACTCTGTACAAACTTCTTCACATCTTGCTGCAATTGTGGCCAATAATAATTCTCACTAACCAAACCAAGGGTTTTATCATGACCAAAATGTCCAGCCAATCCTCCGCTATGCTTCTCCTTGATGAGATTTTCCCTCATAGAACTTCGTGGAATGCACAACTGACTTCCTCTGAATAGCATATCATTTTGGATGATGAAATCCAACCATTTCATCTTGTCTAGAGTAACAGGTTCTGTACAAGCTTTCCAAGCTTCACCAAAATCAAAATCCTCTGGATATAAATTTTTTGAGTTTATTGAACCCAACCACTTCAATCTGCATTTCTATTAGCAATAGTTGCCTTTTGCTAAGAGCATTGGCAACCCTATTAGACTTTCCACTCCTGTGTTTCAAAACAAATGTATAACTCTGCAAAAACTCAACCCATTTCAAATGTCTTTGATTCAATTTTTCTTGACTATTCAAATATTGCAAAGCTTGATGATCAGTATACAAAACAAACTCTTTAGGAAGTAGATAATGTCTCCACTTCTTTAATGCCTGAACTATAGCATAAAATTTCTGATCATAAACAAAATATTTTCTCTTGGCATCATTTAACTTCTTACTGAAATAAGCAACAAGTTTACCTTCTTGGCTCATAACAGCTCCTATTGCAGTACCACTAGCATCACAATCTACTTGAAACATTTTATTAAAATCTGGAAGTGCTAAAACAGGTTATTCTGTAACTTTTTGTTTCAACAATTGAAAACACTTTTCTACCCCATTAGTCCACTTAAACTCTTTTCTATCCCTTCTCATTGTTTCAGTCAAGGGTCCACAAATATTGCTAAAATTTGTGATAAACTTTCTGTAAAAGCTAACTAGACCATGAAAAGATCTTACCTCAGTAGCACTCCTTGGAGTAGGTCATTCAGGGATAGTCTGTACCTTCTCTGGGTCTATTTTTAGACCTCATGAAACTACAAACCCCAAATACACCAACTCTTTCTTCACAAAACTACACTTCTTTAAATTAATCAATAATTTCTCTTCTCTCAACTTCTAAAATACCATACGAATATGCATCATATGCTCATCCAATGTCTTACTAAAGATCAAAATATCATCTAGGTAAACAATGACAATATCCAGAAATTCTTTTAGAACCTCGTTCATGAGCCGCATGAAAGTGCTCGGTGCATTGGTTAGCCCAAAAGGCATGACTAACCACTCATATAGTCCTTCCTTTGTCTTGAAGGTAGTATTCCATTCATCTCCTTCTCTGATCTGAATCTTATGATATCCACTCTTCAGATCTATTTTTGAGAAATACACAGCTCCACTCAAACAGTCCATAATATCATCCATTCGTGGCAATGGAAACCTGTACTTGATTGTGATCTTGTTTATTGTCCTAGAATATGTACACATCCTCCATTATCCATTCTTCTTTGGTGTTAATACCGCTGGTACAATACAGGGACTCAGAATCTCACGGATCAATCCTTTCTGTAACAATTCATGTACTTGTCTGTTCAACTCCTCACTTTCTACAGGTGTCATTCTGTGTGCTGCCTGATTGGGCAAACTTGCTCCTGGGATCAAGTTCATCTAATGACTGATCTTCCTGACTGGTGGTAATCCATCAGGCACATTATCAGATACAATATCTTGAAACTCATTCAACAAATTTGCAACTTCTACAGGAACATCTTCCACTTCCTCTTTACCAGCTTTTGGAATTAAAAAAAAACATACATGCTCATGCCTCATACCATTTAGGAAATTTCTTCCATCAATAAAAGTTATCCTTGCATTACCACATACCTTTTCTTCAGTCTCCTTCAATGGTTTTAGCTTATGTCACACTCCATCTTTTCTCAGGGAATAGGTATTCGCACGACCATCATGTACAACACATCTGTCAAACTGCCATGGTCTACCCAACAGCGTATGACATGCATCCATAGATATGATATCACACAATACCTCATCTTGGTATCCGCCAATCTTGAACTTCATCAGGCATTGTTCATTGACCATGACCTTGTGGTCATCCTGTACCCAGGCAATCTGATATGGATGTGGGTGTTTCTATCTCTTGAGCTTCAACTTTGTCACCATCTCTTCTGACACTAAATTGTCAGTGCTTCCACTATCAATAATCACATCACAACATTTACCTTCACACTTGCACCTGGTGTGAAATAGGCTTCTCCTTTGCTCAAGTTTATTCTCACCACTCAACAGGACTCTTCTATTAATCAACATTTCTCCTCTTTCAGCATCGTTAAAATTTGATGATCTGGCATCTTCATCTACATGTGCAACTCTGGCCTGGCTTTCATTTCTCCTGTCTATTCTGCCTTGGCACTAAGGACATTCAAATTCCCTATGACCTTCTTCTGCATAGTGAAAACATGTTCCACAGAAGCCACCTCTTCGTGATCCTTGTCCTCTTCCTCTTCCTCTCTGATCTTTATTATTCTGATCCTGGAAGCGATTGGAATTATTTCCTTGCTGATTCTGACTGCTACTGGCCTCATTCTTCTTTTTCAGATCTTCATTTCGGCCACCATATGACCATCCACCAGATCATCCACCGTGACCTTTTCCATTTTGTCTGCTCTCAAACTTCTTGTTTAACTTTTCCTCTACTTTTAGGGAAAATTGGTATGCCTCTTCAATACTGTTAATTCGAACTAGATTCAACTCCTCCTGAATGCTTGGCCTTAACCCATTAAGGTATCAGGCAACTTTCTCCTTATCAGCTTCTGCATGGCCTATTTTGATGAGAAGTCGATAGAACTCCTCTGTATACTCCTGAACAGATCTTCCTGCTTGCTTCAAACTCTGTATTTTCTTCAGTAGGTCAAGCTCATAATCAACAGGAATGAACTGTCGCTTCAATTTATCCACCATCCGATCCCATCTCATGATTTTCTCCTTTCCCCTTATATTTCGCTCCAACTGAATCTTTTGCCACCATAGCTTCGCATGACCTTTCAGTCTGGCCTTTGCAAATTTGACCCTATCAGGATCCTCAACATCTTCATACTCAAAATATTCCTCACATTCATTGATCCAGTCGATCAATTCTTCTGGGTTAAGATTTTCAGAAAATGTAGGAACCTCAATCTTAGGTCTTTTCCCAATCTTAGAAATGGCCCGAAAAAGTCTTTCTTCCTCCTGGTTCACAATTTCGACTTCTCCTTCTTGATATTCTTCTTCAGCTTCATCCTCGCTTTCATCTTTGACATTAAGATTCATTCCTCTATGAATCTCTTCTTGCAATGCTCGCACTTGTCTCTGTAGTGCCCTAACCTCAGGTGTTACAACACTAGCTCTTCCGTCACGTTCCCTTCGTGGAGGCATTTTTGTGATGCGTGCTGAAACCCTAACCATGGTCCTGGTGCAAATTGCCTCATAGTCGGTGATCTATTTATACACTCAGGAACTCCTGCTCTGATACCACTTGGTGAAGGGTGCTCCCCTTAATACCACAAACACATAACAGAAATAGAGAAACAACAACAATATGCAAGAACAAAAAATTGGCTTCTTATTATCTCCACAAATGTGGAATTACAAACTTTTAGAATTATAATATGCAAAGCCACATGGGCATTCCCTTACAATATTCTATAGGACAAAGCCTCCAACTATTACCCAGATCTACTATTCTGAATTGCCCTAGACAATAATACAGCCTTCTTTAAATAGGCAATTTTCCACCGCCTGGGAAGGTTCCAAAATTTTAGCCAATAAGACCGACCAAACTTAGAATTATTTTATTTTACATTTTATTACATCATAGTCGACTCAAGATAACCTTTGAAACCCGAACATAAATTTTGAAGAAAATTATTTTCTGCCATTTTAGGTGGCCCAAATTTTGAAGACCATAAGTCATCACCAGTTGACCCGATCGGCTATTATAATCCCATTTCAAAAATGCCACGAAGCGCTCTACATGCTAGACACGCGCAAGCTCCCGTCACCGAAATTTTCAACCTCATCCGGGGCCTCTAAAGCTTTCAAAACTGAGTTCAAGGTTTCTGTACCCAGCTGCCAATACTGAAAATCTTCAATATCTTCCAATATACACTTGATCTGGTAATGAAACTTTACTGGTAGACTTATATGACCAAAATGAACCCCCAAGAAAGAAATCAGATCATTCTGAGCACATACAAAAATTACTAAAAATAGTAACTTTCCATAAATAGCAGCTCTGCACAAAATAGCCCTTATTGAATATAAAAATAGAAATATTTTTTTGGGTGATGCAAGATTGCTCTTACACCCAGGATGCTCTTGCATCACTCTGTCTCTGTCTCTGTTTCTGTCTCTATATATATATTATATTTTTAAATTATGTCAAGGAATTAATTATTTAAGTCTTCCTTTGTAAGGTAAAATGTAAATTGCATGTTAATTATAAATTTTTCATATTTTTTTATGTACACAAATTAAATCCACAGGTGATTTTAACATTGATGAGCTCTTAGGTCAACAAGCACTAGCACCACCTCCACCTCCATCTCGATCTCCACCTCCACCATCCACCTCCACCTCTGCCTAAAGAGTTGAGAGTCCATATTAGGATAAATGTAGAGGCTATTATGAGAGACGTAAATACTATTAGGTATGATCCTCATCCATCTCCCCAGCTACTATGCCTTGTAGATAGCATGAGAGGCATAGTAGATTCTGTACAGACATTAGACTCAGAGCTTGATAGTTTTCAGTTATGGAGGGAGTCCATGTGTAATCACAAAAAATTGGACAAGATCATTTAAGTGAGAAATCAAGGTAGAAACCAATGCAAATCAATCAAAATCAATACAATTAAAATATAATTAAATCAAATCAAGTCAAAATCAAATATAAATTGCAATTGAACCTTAATCTAAATTTAATTGAAAATCAAAATCCATTAAATGAATTTAAACCTAATAAATCATGATTAATCAATAAATTGTATAATTAATCTAATTAATTGTATAGTTCAAATTAAATCAAATCAATGCATTTAAGGGGTACACATGGCTAAACAAATTAAATAAATTCAATTAATTAATTCTTATTTTCTCTCAACCACCAAATGGAAGGAAAATGAATCAACCAATAGGAATTGGGGACCAAGCTCACATGGATCAAGCCTAAATCAAATCTCAATCACTCACTTGGAGAATGCATCTTGTCCACTCATTTTGTCTTCTTGTCCCAAGCTTTGAGGACAAAATATTTAAATGGTCTCCAAAGGTGGAACCATGGACTTAACTCAAACTTAATCATGATCAAATCAACTACACCTTATACCCTTGCCAAAATCTATAAAAGCAAGGCATAATTCACTCATTAATCATCCAAAAATCTAAGAATAGCATCAAACGTTTTGTAAATTAGAGCTAGAAAGAAAAATTTAGAGCTAATTAGTTTTATTTTCATTTGGAATTGAACTTTTATCTTGGTTCATCATTCATTCTTGTTTTAGGACTATCACTAATGGAAGCTTGCTAAGAGCTTTGCATTAGCATCCCTAAATAGAGATCCATAGAGTGCTTAATTGTCATTTCTTTGCTTAATTAGATTGCTATTTGTGGTAATTTAGTTGTTATTTTTAGTTATTGATGATACTAACCTTATGAAGGTACTTTTTCTAGTACACAAAATGGCTCCCACCGTGGGGCATTAGGCCTCATAAATTTATAAATTCGGAGAAGTAAATTTTTTTTTTGCAAATCTTATTTTCTTCTCTATTTTGTAGGTTAAACAACGCGTTTGATACTTTCTCTAGTGCTTTTAATTAATTCTCTAGCACTTTTAAGGTCTAAAACAATGCTTCTATGACAAAGTCTTGCACCTTTACGTGGAGTTTCTGTTGGAAAAATGGTTAGCGCTCCCCTTGAGATTCATGACATGGTTTAATAGCCTCATGTGTTCTATAAGTCTAGTGGTTGTATCGGGCATTAACAGGTCGATCTTTTGGTGCAACGGTAACCGTTGCTTGTAACAAGTGGTATCAGAGCTTGGTCACAGGTTCGAATCCCCTCGGGTAACACTGAGGGGGAGATTGTTGGAAAAATGGTCAGTGCTCCCCTCAGGATTTGTGACATGGTTTAATAGCCTTATGTGTTCTATAAGTCTAGTGGTTGTATCAGGCATTAACAGGTTGATCTTTTGGTGCAACGACAACTACTACTTGTAACAGTTTCATCGCTTTCAATCTCTTCTATCTTATTTATTTTAATGCTTTCACCCTGATTCTCCAGTGCATTCAATTGATTCTCTAGCACTTCTAATACTTTCTGTCAATGCCTTTGCTCATTTTATTAGCACTTTTAATAATTTTTTGCAGTGCATTTAATTTGATTAGCAGTGTGTTTAAGATTTTTAACAATGCTTTTAATAGATTCTATTGCGCTTTCAATTAAATTGAGAATTAACATAATTTAACTTGTGGAAAATGATTTCTCCATGTCTACAGGATGACTGGTCATAAAAAGATAAAAAAACTAGAGACCAGATTTAACAGCGAAGGAAAATCTTTGACAAAACGGATTAAGGAGAAGAATATTGCACACATCAAGCTGGTTTTGGAAAATTCTTAGCAAGAAAACAAGGTATATGGACAATACTTGAAAGTTATAGAAGCATATAAATCAAAGTTCATATCATTAAATTGGATTTACTTTCCTTAATCAATTTTTGTCAAAATTCGATAAATAAGGCTTAAATTCAAAGTTATTCTTATTTTCTTCATTTTGGCTAGTTGTGTTGACTAACTTGTTGGAGGAGAAGCTAATGGAAATGAACGATCACCACTAGGTGAGCATAAAAATGGAAAATTCATCAAAAATGCCCCTAGCCTTAGCTAGCTTCGAAATAAGGTACACTTAAAACTTGGTCAATTTTTGCTTAAATTGTGGTCTTGTCAATTTCAAAATCTAGTAATTAAAGCATGCTATTATTGTTTGAGGGATTTGATACTAGGCCTATGCTCTTCACTTTATAAGTGAATCAAAATGCCAAAAATATCAAGTTCCTTGATTAAAAGAAAGTTTAAGTAAATCAAGCACTAAATTTGAACAACCCCTTGCTTGTGGAAAAGAGTAAAAATACTCGATTCTCATTAGTTAGTGGGTTTGGTAATTGAACCTTGTTAAAAGTGTTTGGGAATTGAGAAATAGATAGGGATATGCTCTTCACCTTTTGGTGAATCAAACTCCCAAAACCTATCTCTTTATTCCACTTTATTGCTTTCAAAATGAATATGCTAGATCTATAGTGGGCTCGCCTCTTGAGATTTGCCTTAACAAGGCCGGTGAGAGGGACAACCCAAAGTGGGATACAATTGCCTTTTCTGCAATCATCACACCCACTATAAAATAAAATTCATGCATCCTTAATGGGGTGTGTGACGAAAGGGTGTTAAATTTTTGAACTTCCTCGAGTAGTCCTTTAGGATTGCGCAAAACTCTAACATACCGGTGGTGGGAAGCCTCTGAATATACTTGAAGGATGAAAGTTTAATATCCATTTTGAATGAAATCTTGATTAAATACCTTGTTAACTTAGGAAAGACTACCTTATAGAGCCATGTTTACGAACCAAATTTTGAGCTAGGTAGATTGCTTGAAGTATCCTTTTGTGCAAAAACCTGTGATAACGTCCTTACAAATTTGAACACTTTTTGTGTAGAGGGTTAAAAAGAACAAGTGTACTTGTGGTTTTTTTGTTTGAAAAATACATAGAAAAATTAAGAGACATCTAGTTGAAAATTTATCTTATATTTTTAAATCTCTTCATAAAAATAAACAATTACCAAATTGGGGAAAATGATTCAAAATCAAACCTTGTTAGATGCCGATTTCTACATGCTCTCATAGACTCAAACTATCTTTACAAGAAGATGACACTTGCATTGCCAAAGAGGTCCCTGAATTTGAATATCAAAGCTCTTTCAACAATCACAACCAAGGGGATAGTCTCCCAAATCTATTTGAGAAGAGAATTGAATCAATGGATAGAAACTCCACATTTCACGATTACCATCATGGAGGAAAAAATGACAATATCAATAATGCCAACCAAGGGCCTAAGGAAACACTTGAAGAAAGAGCTAATCGAGCGGCTCAAGATAATGAATTTCTCGAAGTCATGGATAAACTAATAGATAGAGATAGGGAGAATTTTTTCCTAAACCTAGCCCAAGCAGGGGTAAAACTTCCACATGATTATGATGTGGACCAACTTAAGAAAAACCAAGAAGAGGATAATTCAATGAGTGCTATGACTAAATAATTGAAAATTTTCCAAGCACATATTGACCTAATGAAAAAGGCCACTAACCTAAGCCATTCTTTATCGAGGCCTTGTGCCCATTCCCTTTTGACAAAAGCTTAGTTATGGCACCTTTTTCGATCAATGTAATATTTTCTAAGTATGACAAATACATGGGTAAATCAGACCCACATGATCACCTTAGAGAGTTTTGCGCTCTAAGCATTGAATTTATGCATGATACCACATACCTAATGAGACTTTTTCCAAGAAGTTTAGGAGAACAAGCCATGGAATGGTTCTCCAAACTTCCGCAAGGGATAAAGACTTTCGAGGAGTTAGCCTCCAAATTTGTAACCCATTATTCTTACAACATCAAACATGAGATTACCATGCTCAAACTATGTGATAAAAAAAAAAGAGATGGTGAATCTTTCCTAGGGTTCCTTCAAAGGTGGAGGACAATTTTTGCAAGATATCTACAAATTATCCCTGAAAAGGAGAAAATGGAAATATTTATGAACAACTTAAATATGAATATGAACTATAGGCTCCAACTTCAATGTCCCCCTACATTCAAAAAACTTATTGAGAATGTGATCAAAATTGAAGATGTGTTGGTTAAGAGGGGAGATATCAAATTTTTCAAAGACAATAAACTCTATGCCAACACTAATAATAATCATTATATGTCTAATTATAACAACAATAAAGGAGCCAACAATCACAATGATAAACCTAAACTATGGTTGAAAAACAATAATAAAAATCTTGTGAATGATGGAGTTGTGGAAGCACACAATTTAAAGGCTACCCCATTTAACTTATCAAGTGGAGAAAAATTGACATATAATGTGAATCAAATGAACAAAGCTCCTTTCAATAATCCCAATTCTAACAACAACACCAACAATGCCAACAATAATCTCTTTAATAATGCTAATATTAACAAGCCCAAGCCTTTCTTTTCCACGTATCAAAAGAGAAAATTCACCTTTTTACGTGAACCATTGGAAAATGCATTAAGGACTTTGGTGGCCAATAAAATTATTACCTTACCCAAGTTAAGGCCATACGAACCCCAAGTTAAGCCGAATTGGTGGAATGATTCTCACCATTGTGAATACCATCATAATAAGGGCCATAAAACTAATGAATGCATGAAATTGAAACACCTTGTGCAAGACCTAATTGAGGATGGAATGATAAAGGTTGAAGGACCCCAAAACAATGAAGATCATACGGCTTTCAAAAATCCTTTCTTAAACCACAAAAAGGGTGAGTCATCAAACACCAATCAAAATAATAACAGAGGTAATGAGAAGATCAATTTTGCCCATACCAATGATAACATCATTAATACTTTGGATAGTGATAAAAATACCATAAATGTTATCATGGTAAAAGAGAAGCCAAGGGAAGCAACATCTAATTTTGTAACTAGGGAGCAAGCATAAAAAATTACTCTACCTAGAAATACCCCAAGAATTGTTCTACCAAATCAAGCTTCATCTTCATCATCAAAACAATATAATTTGGTAGACCAATTGCAAATAACCCCTGCTCAAATCTCTATTTTAGAATTGCTCAAGCTCTCACCAACTCACAAGGAGATTCTAGAAAAAGCCTTGGTAGAGACTAATGTGCCTCTAAATTTAGATGCAGACAAATTTCAAAACATGGTAGGACATCTTATTGCACCTCATTGTCTATCTTTTTTAGAGCAAGATGAAATGTCATTAAACCACCCACAAAACTTTCCTTTGCATATAGAGGTTCTAATTCATAAGCATAGAGTAAAAAGAGTCCTCATTGATGGAAGAGCTGACTTGAATATTTGTACCCTAAACTTGGTAAAAGCATTAGGATTTTTTGAGGAGGCTATTGACCCAAAGAAAAAGATAACCATAAAAGCCTACGACAATGAAGAGAGAGCTTCTAAGGGTGTCATAATACTTCATATCATAGTTGGTCCAATGTAGAAAGAGACCATTTGCCAAGTCCTTGACCTAAAGTTAACTTACAATATTTTGTTAGGGAGACCATGGATCCATGAAATGTAGGCCATACCTTCAACTTACCATCAATGTCTCAAATTTCCCTATCTAGGATAAGAAATCATGGTAAGCGGGGACTCAAACCCCTTTCAATATTGTAATAACATGAAGCCTATCAATGATTCCTTAGTCCCACATAATGCAAAAGGGTCTATTCCTCAAAGAATAGAGCAAGGTCAAAGTTCAAAGGATCTTCCATCTTTGAAGGGAAAAGAAAAGGAAGAAAAAGAAATTGTTGTTGAAAATAACCAAAGTCCTACTAACCTAGCTACATCAACAAAAGGAAAAGAGAAGGTTAGTGAGGAGAGTACACCTGAGAAGTAGAAATAAGACCAAGCTAGATCCATTCAAATTTACACCAAAGATGCTCATTACCAAAAAATGGATCATATGATGGACTTTGAAAAGAAATGTCAAATTAAACAAAAATGAGTAGGTGAATACTCCTTATCCATGATGGATCTACCTTATCTCCCAAATCATATGGAAAGACATCCAATCTACCTCATAAATACAATGATCAATTTGTGAGGGTGAATACATCTTCATTCATGGAGGAAGAAGACAATGAAATCCTAAATTGGCTATATAAGGATGAGGAATCAAGTGCACATGAAAAGTGCATCCAAAATGTAAGCATTCCCACACATCAATATGGGAAAGGATTTCAAATAATATATAAAATGGGATAAAAAGGACAAGGACCTTTAGGAACAAGAAACAAAGGACTGATTGAACCCATTGAAATGGCATGGAGAGATAACAAAGAAAAGATTGGATTAGGATACTTAGAACAAGGGTACACTCAAAAGAACTATCCTAAGGTCTATGACTAAATTTTACAATTAGGGTCACAAAGTGATGAGGATTCCAACAATTGGGAATGAGACTCATTGTCAAGTGAGTCATGTCAAGATAAGGAAATAGATTTCATTAACACCTACACTCCTAGCAAGGAAAAAGAACCAATCTCAAAATCAAATCAGAATCAAGCCTCAAGTTTGAGTCAAGTGGTCCTAGATAATGTACCAATTAAAAAAATTGAAATTAATCAATAGGTAGGAGAACCCTATGTACCATCATGGAGACCTAATATGGAAGAATCTAACATTAGGTTTAATCCATGAGATTTTTACCCAATAGAAACCTTAGAGGAATCTAGTGAGGAGGATTTTGACCCTAGTTCTCTAGAGCATCTCGAAGAAGGACATATTATAGATTTAAGTGATACAATGTTTGAACCTTCAAATGAATTCCTATCCTTAAACCCCATAGAACTAAACCAAAGCATTGATCCTTTGACCCTTATCTATCTGGAATTAATCGAATGGGATTCCACTGAACCTACCATCCTCCCTACATTTTTGGATGACAACTCGGTGTCCCAATACCTAAATGTAGTTGAACCTTCTTCTACCATGGAATATCAGGAAGGAGTGACAAAGGAAAGTATCCAAACTCTCAATTCAATTAAAAATGAAAAAAATAAAAAAAACAAAAAATGGAAAGAATCTAATGTTGAAAACCACGTTGTGGCAACATTAGATAAAAAAAAGAAAGAACTAAAGAATGATTCCAAAGGTGAAAACCCAATAGAGGCACCTAAGGAAGGGAGTTTGGATACTTTACCTGAGCACTATGAAGAAAGATCTCCTATCTTGATTGAACCAACAGAGAAAGTGAACATTGGGTCAGAAATAGAACCAAGGATCATACACTTAGCAACATCTCTATCTAGTGAAGAGAGAAATGATTTCATCAAAATTTTCAAAGAAAAAAAAATCAATTTTGCATGGTCATGTGATGATATGCTAGGATTGGATCCAAATTTAATCATGCATCATTTGAACATAAAAGAAGGAGTAAGGCTGATAAAGAAGAAATTAAGAAAGATGCATCCACACATAGCTTTGCTTGTAAAAGTGGAGTTAGAAAAATTGCTGAAAGTTGGGTTTATAAGAGTCATTGATTATTCCCAATGGATTTCAATCATTGTGCTAGTTTTAAAAGTAGAAAAATCTATCAAAATTTGCACGGACTTTAGGGATCTCAATCTTTCATGTCCTAAAGATGACTTTCCATTACCAAGCATATACGCCATCATGGATTTGACAACAAGATATTCAATGTTCTCACTTATGGATGGGTTTAGTGGTTATAATCAAATAAAGATAGAACCTGAAGATCAAGAAAAGACAATATTCACATGCGCTTGGGGGACATTCTATTGGAATGTTATGCCTTTTGGTCTAAAGAACACCAGAGCAACCTATCAAAGAGCCATGAGGACCATATTCCATGACATGATGCATAAGTTCATGGAGGACTATGTAGATGACATAATTGCTAAATCTCACTCAAGAGAAGAACATCTACCCATCTTAGAGAAACTTTTTGTAAGATTGGAGCAATTTAAAGTAAGGTTAAATATGAAGAAGTGTGCATTTGGTGTTCAACTAGGAAAGCTACTAGGGTACATTGTTTCAGCAAAAGGAATAGAGGTAGACCCAGCCAAAGTCAAAGCCATCATGGAAATGGAAGCACCTAGAAACATAAGTCAGATGAGATCTCTTCAAGACATGATCCAATCCATTCGAAGGTTCATATCTCAATTAGCAGAAAAGTGTCATAATTTCACTCAACTCCTTCATTAGGACATAGTTTTCAAATGGGATGAGAAATGTGAAGAAGATTTCAACTTGTTGAAGAAATATCTAATGAATCCTCCAACTTTGATGCCACCTATAAGAGGCAAGCCCTTGATTCTATACATTTCAGTGACTAAAAATTCATTAGGGGTACTCGTAGCTCAAGAGGATGAATCAGGAAAAGAAAAGGCCATATACTACATAAGTGGGACTTTGGTAAAATATGAGTTGAGTTATACCTTCATTGAAAGAGCATGTTTGGCTGTAATTTTTTCTTCCCAAAAATTACGCCACAATATTTTATCCCACAATATTTGAGTCATTGCAAAGATTGATCCCTTGAAATATCTTCTTAGCAAAACAAAATTGAATGGGAGACTAGCCAAATGGGTTATGGTGCTAAGTGAATTCGACATAGAATATGTGGATCGAAAATCTATCAAAGTCCAAGTCATAGCTGATTAATTAGCGAAATCACCATTACAAGATGAACATCCAATACAAGTGGAATTTCCAGATTCTGAAATTGTGAATGTTGAATAAAAAACATGGCAATTATATTTTGATGGTTCTTATACACACCATGGATAAGGAGCAGGCATACTTTTGATTAAGCCTCAAGGGTCTACAATTCCAAAATCATAAAAATTGATATTACCATGCACAAATAATATAGTTGAGTATGAAGCATTGGTCATTGGGATAAAACTAAGATTAGAATGGAAAGTGATAGAGCTACAAGTCTATGAAGATTCACAATTAGTTATTAATCAAATTAATGATGAATATCAGACTAAAGATGACAAGTTGATACCTTATAAAAATATGGTTGAGAATCTCAAGAAGTACTTCACTCTCATCAAATTTGAGAAATTCCCAAGAGAGAAGAATAAAGCAACATATGTAATGGAAACTTTGGCATCACTTCTCCAAATACCAGATCAAAGCGCTAGATATGAATTTCTAATAGAAGAAGTTGAGCAGCCTGCATTTGACCCTACCAATCCTCATACCATTTGTTTGCTAACTAGACATGAATCACCTTGGTATGGAGACATTTATACCTACCTAAAGGACCAAATCCTACCTATGGACCAAACCAGGAATCAAAAGAAAAGCTTTATCTGACAAGCCTCTCGTTATACCTTAATATCTGACATGTTGTATTGTAATAGTCTAGATGGAATGCTTTTAAGATGTCTAGAGAAAGAGGAATCAAATGTAGCCTTATGATAAATTCATGAGGGGATTTGTGGGTCACATTAAAATGGTTTAACCCTAGCTAAGAAACTTCTTAGGATAGGATATTTTTGGCCTACCATGGAGAAAGACACTTGTCACTTTGCTAAAACTTGTCGAAAGTGTCAATATCATGGGAACTTGATCCATGTACCAGCACAAGAGCTTCATCCTATGAAAACATCTTGGTCATTTTATCAATGGGGTGTAGACTTAATAGGGATGATTTATCCACCATCTTCAAATGGTCATAAATTTATCATCACCACAACATAGTACTTTACCAAATGGGTGGAAGCTGTACCCTTATCAATTGCTACATGAAAAAAAATATCCTTGTTTATTATAAACCACATAATATGTAGATATGGTGTCCCTCACGCCATCATAACCGACAATGCCAAAAACTTCAAAAACAAGGATTTAAAAGAGCTATGCACAAAATTCCACATGATACATCACTCATCTTCAATATATTAACCCCAAGGTATGGAAAAGCCGAAGCAACAAATAAGAACATCTAAAAAATATTGAAGTGAACCATGGATAATTCAGGTAGAGATTGGCATATAAAAATAAACCCAACTCTATGGGCTTATAGGACAAGTATCAGAATGCCAACAAGAGCTACACCATTTTCCTTAGTCTTTGGAACAAAAGTAGTTTTACCTTTGGAGGTAGAACTTCCATCTTTAAGAGTATCTCTACATGGTTTGATAAGTGAGGAAGATTATAGGATTTCTAGATTACATGAAGGATAAATGCTAGATGAAAAACAACAACAAGCCTTTGATCACTTGAAATTATATCAGAACAAAATGTCAAGGACCTATAACAAGCATATCAAGTCAAGAAAATTCTAAATAGGTGACTTAGTTTTATGAGAAAATCCCAAGAATCAAGCAGAAAGAGAAAATAAAGGAAAATGGGAAGCAAACTGGTTAGGACCTTTTTTGATCACTTTGTCTTTTGGGACAGGCACGTATAAATTAGCTGATTGTGATGGAGAAGAATTACAAGAACCTATCAATAACATTCATCTAAAAAGGTTCTACACATGAAGTAGATGAAAGAAGATAAAGAAAAAGAGTATAAGAAAATCATATGAAGAGCATCCTATTTATTGTATATAGTCAAAAGAGATCCTGAAAATACCAAAAATATTGAAAAACAAAAAAGATCAAACAAATCAGAAATGCAGAAAAGATAAAAAACAATGGAAAATTGACCATGAAGAAAGCCAAAAACATTCATATATCATCCTCACAAAGATGTTGTCTTGGTGAAAACCTAGCAAATAGGTGCCTTGATAATATGAAAAGGAAAAAAAAATGAAAAAAAAGAAAATACAAAAAAATCAGAAAAGAGAAAAAGTGCCTTGGTGAAAACATAGCAAATAGGCACCTTGGTAGCAAAAAAAGGAAAAATATTTAAAAATAGAAAAAGAAAGAAAGATCCATTCAATCCGTGAAAACCTGGTAAACAATCACCATTGAAAGTCCAAGTCAGTCGCATACCTAGTAGTCATCCTTATAAATATTGCATTCGCCATCATTTGTATATGTTGCATAATAAAACCCCACATTTACATTTGCAAGTACCTAAAGATTTTGGTCACCTAATCTGTGAATTGAACTAAGTCCCACAAGCATAATCATATCAAATTGGGGGCAATCTACTCTAAAGGAGGAAGGATTCATCAAAATCAAACTTCAATCAGTCATCGAATCAATTCATCAAAATGCAAGTGAAACGCTCAATCAAATCAAAACTCTAATCCAATTTGAACCAAATGCAAAATTTTGATCCAAGATCTTACATGACCCTATCTTTATTAGGATTAAAAGTATGAAATGGATGGAACTACACTTGAAATATGGATTTGAAAAAAATAGCAATTTTTTTTCTAAAGTGTTGACTTGATTGATGAAATCATGTCTTTCTAGGGAATAGATGAAAGTTTTTAAACTGGACAAGCTATGATGAAAGCATGATATTTTGTTGATTTCTGAATGACTATCTTAAGATAAAAGTTTTAAAGCATGTATTATTTTTCTAAGGATGTGATCATCAAAGAATCATTGAGGACTTGTACATACAATGAAACTAAGATTTTTGTTTGTTTACGCAAAATGATACCTTGGATATTTTGATGTTCAATATCATAATACCAAAATCCACTTGCAACATAGAATCTGACAAAATTGGTATTCACACTCTCATGATTGACCTCAATAAATGAAAGTCATACCATAGGATGGGAAAGCAACATAAGAGGTGAAAGAAGTATTCATATTGTCATGGTTGAACTAGTGATGGTTGTACCAAATTCAGGATTCCAAAAATTGCTCAATGATGAATATAAGCTCCAAATTTTTGAAAAAAGTGGTCCAGTTAGTTGCATACCTCTTAGATTAAATGAATTTAATGTATTTTCCTTTCTTAACCTAAAAAATAAATTGTAAGGGGGAAATCGAAAGGGGGTGTAGTCAAATAAAAAATCAAAAGGAACATCAAAAACTATACGTGATCGAGTGTGTTGGAAATCCAAAAAAAAAGAAAAAGTTGCATTACATTAGTTCATGAGCACCTGTTAGATCCATGTTATCTTGCATTCATTTAGGATTTTCCATCATAAAGTATAATTAGATTCTTTTCATTAGTTGGCCTTCATTTTAATCTAAGTTCATTACATATAACTAGCACCAATTTTACTAAGATTAATTGCATTAGTTTGCATCATTTAATTTAAAGTTCATTAGATAACATTGCATTAGGTTGCATTCATTTTAAAAATCCATATCATTTAGCGGGCATTCTTTAAAAAATCATTCATATTAAATCTATTAAGTGCATTTACCATTGCATTAATTAATTAATGTTCATTGCATCCATTATATCATTTCATTCAAATAGACATAAATTCATCATTAAGTTCATATCATTTAGTTCATTCAAAAAACATTGCACATTGCATTATTCATTTAAATCCATTCATCTAAAATCATTCAAAGCTCATCTTACATTATATATCATTACATTGACATCATTCATTTATATAACATTTAGGGTCATGTAAATAATTAAGCATTTAATATCCATATGCATTCATTACATCATATAGCTCCATCACATTTTACATCACATTTGCATACCATAAATCCATTACATTCATATCCATTACATATATCCATAATATCAAAAATAAATATATCCATATGCGTCATTACATCACATTATTCATTAAATCATTACATCATCATCCAACACATTTATATATCATTTGCATCCATAAAGTATCAAATATCATAAAGCATATCATAAATTCATATTGCATCCATTCACCCATTTCTATGTCATACATAAGACAACCATTTAAGCATAACTAGAACATGTGAATCCATATTATAAACTGCATTATGAAAAGCATAAAACAAAGCATATAGGAGATATAATCATATAGATCTGCATATCATAGCAAAATGCTTGAAAAATGAGATACACCATATAATGACATCACATAAAGTAAATCTATTAACTAAGTATCAAAGTCTATAATATCATCATGAAACATCACGAAATCAAAGTCCATCAAAGTATCAATAAGTATCAACGCATAAAAACATCAACTAATCAAAAGAATAGAACAGAGTCCAATGTCTCGATATAAAAAATGGGATCATCATGTACATTAATGTATAAAAGAATATGTGTCAGATTAGAATCAATCAACTGGCTGAGCCACTGACACCATCAACACCATCATGACTAGGATTAGTATCAGGAGGTCTACTCGAGCTAGTTTGTAGCCTATGCTGACTCATAGCGGCCATAAAAGACTACATCATACTGCTAAGCTGGCTAACCTACTATCTTATTTGAGACACATCTGACTATAAGGCTTGAACATCCGATGTAGCTTCCAGAGCCTTTTAATTGGGAGCCTATGTAGGAGGAGTCTATGGAGGAGTAGTAGAAGAAGATGGAATGAAAGGCAGTGGCATGGAAGATGATGGAATGGATAAAGATGGAATGAATGAAGAAGAATATGGAAGAACTAAAGAAGATGGCATCACACAAGAAGCAGGAGCCTGTACTAGAGGAGCCTGTGGGATAACTCATGGGATAACCTGTGGAGGAGCCTGTGGAAGAGGATCCTATGTTGGAATACCCTGTGCCCAATCTAACAAAATTTGTGTGGCTTGAGCATCAATATTAGTAGCTACCTGTGCATCCACCTGTGTCTGATGTAGGACCCTATGACAACCCTATCTAGCTGTAGGATCCACAACAACCCAATGTAAAAATCTATCCACACCACCACCCCTAGGAGGAATAGGTGCAACAACAATCACTGGTATCACAACTCTACCTCTTGCAACTACTCACCTACCCCACCATCCCTAATGACCTCATCTACGATGACCCCCACCTCTATTCCCATCCCCACCATCGTCATCTGACTCCTCAATCCCACGCACCTACTCTGCTGGATCTGTGAACCTCAGAAAAGGGTTCTGAGTGAACCAACCTATGTACTAATCTATCATCCCAACATCTATAATGTGGTCTCTCATGTCCCATGATAGGTGACCTAGCTACTCTACCTCCTACTGAGCTATCCTATAATCAATCTGAGGGCCTCATAATGATCACTCCACCTATACTCAGGCATACATAGCTAAACCCTGAGGCATGCCCTATGTCCGCCATACTATTGTAGCACTTGTAAAAAGTAGAATCTCTCAATGATATGAGGAGTGCGCCCTATCATTCATCAAGGGTAACACATGAAAGGAAGCTTCAAAGCATCCTTGGGCCATGCCTCACATCCAATGTATGGTCACCATATGACCTGATCCACATCATCAATCATCTGATGCTAGTAATCCAACTTGGCCAGATGGGCCTGCACTACCATGCCCTCATACATCCAGGCAAAAGGCCACCCAGGATCATGGTGACGCACAACAATAGGCCTAGTAACTAGGATGTGATCCCATGTCCATAACTGTAGCAAAATGACTCTAGTAGATAGATTCATAGCACACCGATAAACAATTGAATGTAGCTCATGGTATAACTATGCCAAAACACAAGAACCCCAATCAAATCGTCGAGGTTGAGCCATCAGGTCCTCAAGCATATGTTCCCAACCAACATCGAATCCATGACCTCAGCAATCAGGGAGAAGGAAGCTGCTAATCAGAGTACCCAAGATTGCTAGAAAAATTGGGAAAGATGGGAATTGAGCCCACTGAATATGGTCATCACCAATTGTAGGGTCTGCGAACACTCGCCGACAAGCTATACCATCATAGACCTGATCATAGTACACCAACTTTCCACATGTAGGGATGTGTAGGATGCGGTACACATCCTCGGGAGTGATGGTCATCTCTCTAATGGGAAAGTGAAAGGTATTATGGTCAGAGTGCCACCTCTCTACCATAGCTATAATCAATCCTCAATTCACTCAAAATTGAGGTAGGATGAGCAAGAAGGACAGATCACATCTACCAATGTGTCGACAATCAAGAGCACTCAAATCATCTATCATACTGAATGGTAAGGGATATAAACATCGAACGACCAATGACTTAAGCACGACCTACAAAAAGCAAGTTAAATCACATTATTTTTCAAATCTATATCTTTTGAATCATCCTAAGTCAATCAAACATTTAAAAAATATCAAATCATAATCAATTTTCCTGATTCTATTTAGAGAGGAAGGAAAATTTATCATCATCCAACATCTAAATCAAGATTAACAATAAAAAATTCAAACTAAATTGACACAAACTGACATCCTATGACTTGCTACTAAATCAGGTTTGTTACCTAAGCCAATCAATTGATTGACGATGACTGAATGGTTCAGAAAATTGACAAAGTTATTTCCATTTTTTTCCTAGCAGGGTGAAAGCACTATTTTAAGGATTAAAAGTGCTAAAAGGAAAAAGCACAGCTTAAAATATTGAAAGCATAGCTAAAAATTGTAAAAGCGCTATTCCAAGGCATAAGCGCTAAAACAACTTGTACGCGCTAAATAAAATCTATGTACGCGCTAATTAAAGATCAAAAGCGCAACTATTTTTGTACGTGCTAAAAGAAAAATTTGAAAGCGAAAAAGCCCCAAATTGTACATGTATACACGCTATTTCAAATCACGGAAGCGCTATTGGAAACCATGGAAACACAAAAAGAATTGTGTAAGCACTATAAAAATGATTAAAAACAGTATTTAAATTAAAAAATGCAAAAAAAGAGGGTTTTAACATGAAAAACTCAATTTTTTTGAAATTAAATGCATTAAATTGAAAAGATGAGTTATCGGGGTACTTAAAGGAGGTCCATAGGTTGGTGGCTGATGATATCGACATGCATGCTCAAATCTATGCTCTCGAATTAGGATAACCATCGTAATCAGCTCAGAGAAGTCAAAGAGAAAAGTCAAATAGCAAAGTGAAAATGAATAGTGAAATTAACTTTTAACCCCTATATATAGGTCTTTTTGACCTAAAAAGGGCATCTTTGACCAAAAAATGACCAGGGACCCAAATTTTTCATTGAATCAGCCAAATCAGGGGCATTGGTCATCAAACCATCATGAAATCATTGTCGAAAATGAGATTAAAATTCATTATAAATTGACCTATTTAACACAAAATGACCTAAACCGTCAACTTTTTCAAACAATAATCAAATTTCATTTCATTTTCGAGGGGGCATACACTTGGATAATTAGGAATGATATTAGTATTATCAAATCAGGGGCACGACCATCAAATCAGAGCGTAATCTTTTATTAGAAAAGTTTTCGCTTATCAATCGAAAGGGGCATTAAACATCGAATCAAGTCAAATCAAATATCATATCAAGCAATTCATCATCAAATCAACCATCAGGAAATCAAATTCAACTGAACTTCATCAGAATTGACATCTTATACCAAACATCAAAATCGACCATCAATGAATCAAGACTTTGCATTGACGAATCAGGAAATTCTTTGAATCGACACACTTTGCATGTCAACTCAAAGAGGGGTATTTGTAATCACTGAAAATTGGACAAGATCATTTAAGTGAGAAATCAAGGTAGAAACCAATGCAAATCAATCAAAATCAATACAATTAAATCAAATCAAGTCAAAATCAAAGATAAATTGCAATTGAACCTTAATCTAAATTTAATTGAAAATCAAAAGCCATTAAATCAATTTAAACCTAATAAATCATGATTAATCAATAAATTGTATAATTAATCTAATTAATTGTATAGTTCAAATTAAATCAAATCAACACATTTAAGGGGTACACATGGCTAAACAAATTAAATAAATTTAATTAATTAATTCCTATTTTCTCTCAACCACCAAATAGGAGGAAAATGAATCAACCAATAGGAATTGAGGACCAAGCTCACATGGATCAAGCCTAAATCGAATCTCAATCACTCACTTGGAGAATGCATCTTGTCCACTCATTTTGTCTTCTTGTCCCAAGCTTTGAGGAAAAAATATTTAAATGGTCTCCAAAGGTGGAACCATGGACTTAACTCAAACTTAATCATGATCAACTCAACTACACCCCCTACCCTTGCAAAAATCTATAAAAGCAAGACATAATTCACTCATTAATCATCCACAAATTTGAGAATAGCATCAAACCTCTTGCAAATTAGAGCTAGAAAGGCAAATTTAGAGCTAATTAGTTGTATTTTCATTTGGAATTGAACTTTTAGCTTGGTTTATCATTTATTCTCATTTTAGGATGGCCACTAATGGAAGCTTGCTAAGAGCTTTGCATTAGCATCCCTAAATAGAGATCCATAAAGTGCTTAATTGTCAATTCTTTGCTTAATTAGATTGCTATTTATGGTAATTTAGTTGTTATTTTGAGTTATTGATGATACTAACCCTATGAAAGTACTTTTTCTAGTACACACCATGCATGCTTATTATGTCGATGACCTATCTTAAAAAGATGTTAATGATTTAAAAATTACAAAATCTGATATGACAAGTTATTTTTTGAACCCTAAATGGGTGAGGAGATACTTGGCAAGAAGCCACGTATTTCTATTAGATGGTGTTGGCACCCTGGTATAGCTGAGCATTTTTGGGAGTGGTGGTGGATGGTATTTGACCATCCACCACACGCTAATCATGAGGTCCCCCTTTATTTTTTGGAAATATTATGGGCTGAATTTGAGTTGGGAAGGAAACCCAATTACTTTGACATGAGAGTATTCCAAGGGGTTGGTCGGGGTATGCCACAGGATAGGCCAGGGGCCAAATTGAGTGATAGAACTAGAAATTATGTGTGTAATGAGCCCCTTATTCCTCTTCTTGGTCTAGTAGTTCTTGTACTTATTCATGATTGAGCAGTGCACACTACTACATTTGGGGCCAAATTTCGACAGACACTTCCGACGGGTAATTTTTAATTATGAATTTGGTGTTTTTTTTATAATAGGCCCCGATGGTGTTGGTATTCCGATGGGTTTTAAATTGACCGTCAGAATTTTGATAGTTTCGGGGTATAGATGAAAAAAAAAGTGAAATGCCCAAATCATTTTTATTTTGATTGGAGAGAAAAGGAGCTGGAGAAAATGAGCGAAAGCTGAGCGCAAGAGATGGTATGTAATTTCTTCATCTACTCTCCCTTTGGCATCATATTCAATTGCAAATTTCAAATGCATTGTATTTTATTTGATCATGAATGCTCTCTGAAATTACCGCATTCTACTGGTGTCGTGCCCTAGCCAGTGCTTTATCTCTATTATTTGATGTTATTGGTGCTTGTGCTCAAGGATATCGATTCACTATTTGGAAATGTTTAGATTCACATTTGTTGATATTACTAGCACATTTAATGAAGCAATTGTATATTGCTGAGATGCTCACTGAAATGACCGCATTCTACTGGTGTCATGCCCTAGCCCATGCTTTAACTCCATTATTTGATGTTATTGGTTATCAATTTTTTTTGAAATGTTGACCGTGTTTATAACTGGACAGCTCGTGAGCTTCTAGCTAGGCTCTATTTGTATTGATAGCTTAGGGCATCAAATGTATTGTATCATTTATAGTTGAGACTTTGTTAAAAGGAAATAGGACAAAGAATGATTTTAATTTATTTTCTCTATTTTGATCCCTAAGTGGCTTACAACCCTAGAGAAGTATATGCAGATTTATAGATGTAGTTGAAAGATACATAGTAGCCAATAATTCACAAGAAATCCATGCATCCAATTTGAAGAACAATTAATACAAAGAAATAGGGTCCTCCAATGACCCAATCATCCAGACCTTGACTGTCCCCTCAACCAGTGACCCTTCAAAACTGGGTTATCATGCAATCAGTGAGTGATCTTTCAATCTCCCAGTTTTCCCTACATCCAAACATATTGGAAATACACAATACAATGTCTACCCCACCCTTCATTCTCCTGGTTTGCCTTGCATCCCCTTGCTCCCTTTCTTATCAGCTATATCCAATGTTTCATTGAAGTCACGACCAAGAATGAAGGTCACCTTACCCATACCATTCATGGATTCTATCATGTCCCTTCTCAAAAGTAAGATTTAATAATAAATAAAATTAAACTATAAAAATAAATAAGTAAATAATAATAAATTATAATATAATATTAAGTGTTTCAATTTTGAGAAGTTTTTAAAGAAGTAAAATTATAGTAGATTTGTAGAGCAAGATGATAGAAGGATTACTAGCATGAAGAAACAATACAATATAATCCTTATCATTGTCATGAAGAATAAAGTTTACTTAGACCAAATATGTTTATCAATAGAGAAGAATAATTAATTATTAACTTCATCCAAGTAAGTCACGACATTGAGGAAGGATGATTAGTTGATACTGATCATTTATGAGACAGTAATGAAATAGTGTTTATTGATGACTGATCGACTAAACCAATATAAAGATACAACATTTATCATTCCTGGTGAAATACAATAGGAACATCAACGGACTTAGCAAACATTACCAATTAATATTAATAGTAATGATCAATAACGACAATTTGGTAAGAAGTAGACAAGTACAGATTAATGCTCAATATCGAGTGTTAACAGTGATTAATATTGTTGAGCATCGATAATGACAAAAAATAATAACATAAGGCAGTAAACTAATTAGTATAATTTGTATAAACTAATCTGGCTATGTAATGAATAGGAATGAAGTTGAACAAACATGTCTCTCCAATTACACCCATTCTCACCACACAAGATATAAATTGGAAACCAATCTCATTCTACCGGGGGATAATATATGGAGGAAGAATCAATTTGAGAGAATTTGAGAAATGACTATTTAATAATTTATTCATGAGAGGAGATTGGATAATATAAATTAAGCAAGACATTTATCAGTACATGGGAGGTTGCTGGAATTAACACAAATAGTTGGAACCCATATAAAGGAAATGAATTATTACAATGCTGGTAAGCATTGTGTGACAACAGATTATGATGTAATGTATCTCTGAGTTAAATATCGATTCACATGCTATTATATTGAATCTTATTAAAAATAGGGAACTATAATTAGCATTGGCATTACAATTAGCTTGATTTAGGATTGATTTGATCATTTCATTTGAGATTTAGGGCATCTAGTTTAGCTAGACCATTTTTAGATGATTATAGCCCTTATTAGGTGAATAGAGGTAAAATTGATTCATCTCTATTGAAATGTGTGTGCTGTATGATGTGTGGGGGAAATATGAGATCCACTCCTAAATCCAAATTCCCAAAGGAGAGATCCAATTTGATCAACCAAAAGGTTAATGCACAATCGAATCAATCTATGGAGAATATGAAAGAGAGAGAGAACCCTACATTTCATTATGGTAGAATTGAAGTGTTTAGAATTTGAAATAATTGAAATGCAAGTACAAACATCAAATTAGGGCAAATCTAGAAAATGCCAAATTCTGATGTCTGTGTGTACTTTCAAAAAAATCTACAACCTATTCTGGACTGGAAATGCCAAGACGAAGAAAACCTATAAATCTTTTTCCAAGATAAGATCAGGTCGACTTTGACCCTCATAAAAGGTCAAAGGCTAGATTCTTTATTTGAAGGCCGATTTTGATTTTGTTTGCAGATCTTAGAAGTTTGCTAAAAAGGGTATCCAAATCCACTCTCAAATCTGAAATCCCACACATGTACCTACAAGAAAATGGGGGGTTTTTGTTTGTATGGGGGGTTTGCCTTGGTCAAACCCCAATTTAAGAATTAACCTTGAAATTGAATTGAAATGTAGTGTGCATAAACACAGTAATTGGAACAAATCACCTCGCTTATGTTGAAGTCCTTGTAGAGGATTTGAATCCTCCAATCCACAAGTAGGAATGCTTCAATTGATGTATAATGAATTTAGGATGTCTCCAATCAATGACATTTGATCTTCAACACCAATCTTGAATTGATCTTTGCATATGAGGAGGCTTGGATGAATGTGGAAGGATGGATCATCAAGGGGGATCCAAAGAGATTGAATCCTTCAATGGCTAACAATGGATCTCCTTGATGGATGGATTCTTGAACACTTGAATTCTTGAAGACTTGCTTGAACTTGAGAGCTTGAGAGATGAGATATGAAAACTTGATTAAGAAAATGAGAGAGGAAGGCCTCCTTTTATAGTGAACTAGGGCACAATCCTCTAGAGGGGCCACCTTGGAGAACTAAATCCCAATTAGGTCCTAACCTTTAGAAAATATACCTAGACTAAATGAAATTAAAGGATTTACCATTTTGAAAACCAAAATGGCCAACCCGAAGGTGGGAAAATAAATATCCCCAAAACCCGATACCCAGAAAGCAAGGAATTTGGAGATTTTGAAAGATGGGGGAAAATTGAGGTTGGGACTGACCTAGTCAAGTTAGAGCTCGATCTTGACCTAGTTAGGTTTGAGCTCGATCTTGACCTAGTCAGGATCAACCTTGAATTTGACCCTATGGGCCCAGATCTAGTCAGAATCAGGACAGGAAGTCCCGAGGATGCCCGGAGACCTATAAATGATATTAGAATGGGATAGAATGCCAGGGATAGGCACAAAATCCTATGATGACTATGATGAAGGCACAAAATCCTATGTGAAATTAGGTCCTACCTAGAAAATAGAGCCATGGAAGAGGGAAATTAAGGAGAATCCTTGGGATCCTAACCCTAATTTCACCTAGAATGAAGAAGAAAAGAAGTAGAAAGCAGGGAGAAAGCCAAATACATGCAAAGACCTAATCAAGGAACTTAACATGACCCCAAACCACTTACTCAAAGGGATAAATTCTCTTATCATGGAAGTACTTCCATTTTAAGATGATACATTAAGCCCCCACTTTAGCAAGAGTATGGACTCGATGCAAACTCTTGGTAAAGGAGATCAAAATGAAAAGATAATCTTATCGTAATCCAAGGGACAAAGAGAAACCCTAAGCCCCCAAGGACTCAAGTCTTCTTTGACTCCTAGATCACAATAAAAGAGACATCTCTAGAGAGAGAAAGAAGGTGTGATTACCTCACCCAATGAGAACTTATGTCCCATTGTGAACCACACAAGGAAACAACACAATTGGAAAGATGGAATTGAATCACCTAGTGAATGTGGCTACTCACTAGTCAACCCATCAAGGATTCACCCTTAGGAATATTCTATTCCATAAGAATAAAACAAAAAAAAGACAATAAAGAGATCCAGTCTTAAGGACACCTCTGACCTTAAGGGATAAAAAATATATGTATATTTGAAACTGGAGGGATCAAGAGATCCTAAAATATAAATCCATGCTTTAAGGATTAGTTACTAACCCAAAAAGGGAGAAAATGTATTTTGAAAAAAATATGTGCATATCAAAAAGTACGTGTGTGCAACAGGTGAGCATAGCATATGCCCCCATGTTAAAGTCATTGCTGACACTTTAATAGGGGAAATGGCTTTAACGGAAACATAAACAACTCCACTGATTACATTTCCACGTCGAGATGCCCCCAGATGAAGACAAATCAAGGGAAATATCATAGAAACATATAGAGAACACAGAAGGGATCTACCTACCGTGGGGTCAGTATGATCATAAGATAATATATATATATATGATATTATTACAAATGAATTGATATCATTCCCCAAATAAAGTAGAACTACGATCACAAAGGAGGAAAGATCACATAAGATATACGAAGGAGAATATTTTTAGACCATGACATGGAGACCAAAAAGAATTAGTGCTACCATATCTTGAATCCAAGCAGATTATACAAGGAAACATTTACAAACAATAGAAAAATTACAACATAACATTGAACAACGCATAGAAGAATAGAGATACATATAGAAGAATTTGAACAACAATTTTGATTCCTTCATCACTTGCACTAACTGAGTAACAAGGATCGTATAAAAGAAATTAACAACATTTAGCAAACACATTTATGGGAGAAACATAGTACAATAGGAAAACACACAACAAAGCTACCATGAAGGACAAGCTGATCAAGCATGCTGCCTAATCTTCCCATCTCATTGTATGTCATTTAGGGAAGGTGGGTAATTCACAAGAGGGACTATATCCAACATAGTAGGAATGATAGCCAGTTCCAAACAAGGATCCTCTTGAGAATCACAATGTTTGACACTAGGTGTAAGAGTTAACTATGATGAAAGCATATTATGTAAATCAATGTCAATGTCAATAGTCTCATATTCATCATTAACATCATCAATATCATCAAGAGTATCTTCCTCATCCAAATTAATCAAAATAGGATCTAAGATATGAATAGAATCATCATAATCATGCATGTGAACATCATTATTAGTAACAACCTCTTCTAACACATCATGCATAGGTTTATCTGAGGAAGGCAAAGATCCTTGAAGAATAGAATTATGAGCTTTAGCATGAGCATGATGCTTTTTACGATGTTCATTAGTAGATCGATTACATTTTGATTTATTTGAAATAGGTTGTGAACTAGGAGGAGCAATCACAGGAACCTTCACAGGTTCTTTAGGAAGATCAATATGATTATTAACAATAGGAGAAACAATCACAGGATCTTTGATAGGTTCGATAGAAGGAACTTGATTAACAGAACTAGAAGTCATAGGTAAAGGAGGTATAGAAGGTGTAGGTAAAAGACCATAATTAAGATCCATGGGAGGAATGCTTAATTAAAGAATCTTACGATGTTTATAGGCTTGATATGAATGGAAAAGATTATCAAGTTGATGAGGACATGAATTAGGTGATGAAGGCCAAAAGAAATCAAGAGTAGCACAATCTCTAGGCCTAGAAGGTTGATATAAACTATGATTAATCATCTTTATTTCTTCATCATGACTGAAATTAAGACACTTATGGATAGGTGAAGCAACAAAATGCATGGCATTCAACCAAGGAAAACCTAGGTTAACTTGAAATTGATCAGAAGTAGGAATCACAACAAAGGTAGTGTTCACAATTTTTCCATAGAGTTCAACATGTAAAGTAATAGAACCAAATGATGGATAAAGAAAACCATTACAAGTTTGAATCCACACATTCGATGTATCATAAGAATCATGTTGTAGGATTTTCATAAAAAGATTTTCTTCAGTAATAACATTGAATAAGGATGTAGGATCAACAAGACAACCATGAGTAGGTATCTAAGAAATCCTAGCAGCAATGTAAAGGGGACCATCAAGAGCCTTAATAGTCTCAGATTCATCAAAGGTAATCAGAAGTTCCCGAGGTCTTTTATTCTTAGGTTGTTGTCGAGGTTTAGGTTGAGTTTTTAGTTTAGGTTTAAGTTTTGGTCGAGGTTGAGATTGAACTTGAGATTGAATCTGAGGTTGAGGTGGAGATATAGATTAACCAACATGCTCCAGTTGATTAACAACATGATTGAGATCATTCATCTTTGAATCATACACAATTTACATAGTAGATGGTTGAGCAATGGTATTAGTATCATGCGTAGGTAAAGGATTCATATAGATTTGAAGGTTTTGATTAGGAGGAGAGACAAATTTGTTCCCACTACCATCAAGATTATCAACAGATAAAGCATTAGAATCAATTAAATCTTGAACCTTATGTTTTAAAGAATAACACCTCTTATTATCATGACCATTCTGATGATGATATTGAAAAAAACCATTTTGATCAAAAGATTTAGATGTAATCATAATAGGTAAAAGAGGTTGAATATGAGGTAAAGTAATCATATTAGTAGCTAACAACCTATTCATAATAGCATGTAAAGATTCAGAAAGAGGAGTAAACATATGATTTAATCGAAAAGCAGTGGATACAGAAGTGGCATTATGAGATGCAACAACTTGATCAACAAATGCATTCGTTTGTTTTTTTGTCTTGACATAGTTGTTGAATTTTTGAAATTTGTTTGGATTAGGAGGAGCATCACTCTTATTAACTAGAATAGGAGCCATTGGAGTGTTGCTCTCAAATTGACTCACTTGTAATTGATAATGATGAAGCACTGCACATAGTTGTTGAAAAGAGGTAAATTCAGTAAGCATAATCTTATCTCTAATATCCTTTTGCAAATTTGAAATAAACATACATTGAATATCAATGTCAGGAATACGATAGGAAATCTAAGCATACAAATGCTTAAATCTACCAATAAATTCAGTTAATTTCTCTTTAGCACTTTGTTTACAATGCATCAAATCAGTCAAAGACACTTGTGAGCCAATGTTGTTTTGAAATTGTTGAATAAAGGCATTAGCAAGTTGTGGGAAGGAATCAATGGAATAAGGAGCCAAGGAACAATACCATTGTAAGGCCTTGTCATGAAAGGTTCTAGCAAACAGTTTGGCTAAAATCCTATGGTCATGAGCATAATCACTACAAAGGATTTGGAATGTTTTAACATGATGAACATGATCTCCTTTTCCATTATAATTCTCAAGATGAGGCATCTCACCTTGCTGAGGAACAGGAGTACAGATAATGTCTCAGGACAAGGGACTTCCCATGTCACATGTAGGAATACTAAACTTGTTTTGAGTTAAGGAAGCAAGTTGTTATTGTAAGGATGAAACAGTCTAAGCCAAACTAATGATTGTTGAATCATTAGAGGAAATAGGAGGAGTAGCAACATTAGACACAGTAGGTAAAGTGTAAGAAGCTGCAGGAATAGAAGACACAATTGGAGGAACACTAGGAACTACAGTTGGAAGCGGATTGGAATAAGTAAAAGGAACATTATGATATGAAGGTTGTGATGTAGGAAGGGACACAAGAGGAACACTCATAGGAATAGAGAGAATTGTCACAATCACCAAAGGAGTATAGGTAGGAAAAATAGGTAAAGGATTAGAAGGAGGTTCAATACTAGTGATAGGAGGAATCAACTCTAAATCTTGAGCTTCTTGAGCTAAAGGTTTAACATTTGAATGCACAAGGTGAGTAATACCATGCAAGAGGTTAACACCTTGATCACTATCATGGAGAACTTTCTTAAGAGCCTCTATAGCTTGAATAGAATCTTGATTATGGTTTTCTTGAATAAGCCAATTACCCATTTTATCAAGTTCAGTTGAAATTTTTTGGACTTGTTCAGGAGGAACTCTTAAAGTGTCATCCTCATCATGAGATGAGTGAGGAGATTTTTTCTCCATTGTAGGATTGGAATCATGAAGAATCAAGTTATCATCCATGATCCTAAGGAAAGGAGAGGAAGATTTAGGATCAAAGGCACCCATGAGTCTACGACTTCTTCTAATCGAAATAATACTAACAAGATAAAATGAAAGCACAATAAGGCATCCAATTCCACAAAAGAAAAGAGAGTAAGTATGTCGGGTTCACCAAAATGAATAGAGGTAAAATGGCTTCACCTCTATTGAAATGTGTGTGTTGTATGATGTGTGGGGGAAATATGAGATCCACTCCTAAATCCAAATTCCCAAAGGAGAGATCCAAGTTGATCAACCAAAAGGTTAATGCACAATTGAATCAATCTATGGAGAATATGAAAGAGAGAGAGAAACCCTATATTTCCTTATGGTAGAATTGAAGTGTTTAGAATTTGAAATAATTGAAATGCAAGTACTAACCTCAAATTAGGGAAAATCTAGAAAATGCCAAATTCTAATGTCTGTGCGTACTTTCAGGAAAATTTGCAACCTGATCTAGACTGGAAATGCCGAGACAGAGAAAACCTAGAAATATTTTTCCAAGATAAGATCAGGTTGACTTTGAACCTCATAAAAGGTCAAAGGCTAGATTCTTTATTTGAAGGTCAATTCTAATTTTGTTCACAGATCTCGAAAGTTTGCTGAAAAGGGTATCCAAATATGCTCTCAAATTTGAAATCCCACACATGTACCTGCAAGAAAATGGGGGCTTTTTGTTTGTATGGGGGGTTTGCCTTGGTCAAACCCCAATTTGGGAATTAACCTTAAAATTGAATTGAAATGTAGTGTGCATAAACAAAGTAATTGGAACAAATCACCTCGCTTATGTTGAAGTCCTTATAGAGGATTCAAATCCTCCAATCCACAAGTAGGAATGCTTCAATGGATCTAGAATGAATGTAGGATGTCTCCAATCAATGGAATTTGATCTTCAACACCAATCTTGAATTGATATTTTCATATGAGGAGGCTTGGATGAATGTGGAATGATGGATCATCAAGGGGGCTCCAAAGAGATTGAATCCTTCAATGACTAACAATGGATCTCCTTGATGGATGGATTCTTGAAAAATTGAATGCTTGAAGACTTGCTTGAACTTGAGAGATTGAGAGATGAGATATGAAAACTTGATTAAGAAAATGAGAGAGGAAGGCCTCCTTTTATAGTGAACTAGGGCATAATCCTCTAGAGGGGCCACCTTGGAGAATTAAATCCCAATTAGGTCCTAACCTTTAGAAAATATACCTAGATTAAATGAAATTAAAGGATTTACCATTTTGAAACCCAAAATGGTGAACTCAGAGGTGGGAAAATAAATATCCCCGAAACCCGATACTCGAAAATCAAGGAATTTGGAGATTTTGAAAGAGGGGGGCAAAATCGAGGTTAGGACTGACCTAGTCAGGTTCAAGCTTGATCCTGACCTAGTTAGGTTTAAGCTCAATCTTGACCTAGTTAGCTTCAAGCTCAATCCTAACCTAGTCTTGATCAACCTTGAATTTGACCATGTGGGCCCAGATCCAGTCAGAATCAGGACATGAGGTCTTGGGGATGCCCGGAGACCTAGAAACTATATCAGAATGGGACAAAATGCTAGGGATAGGCACAAAATCCTATGATGACTATGATGAAGGCTAGGAGGACCTATTTATAAGTCCTACCTAGAAAATAGAGCCATGGAAGAGGGAAATTAAGAAGAATCCTCAGGATCCTAACCCTAATTTCACCTAGAATGAAGCAGAAAAGAAGTGGAAAGCGGGGAGAAAGCCAAATACATGAAAAGACCTAATCAAGGCACTTAACATGACCCCAAACCACTTACTCAAAGGGCTAAATGCTCTTATCATGGAAGTTCTTCCATTTTAAGATTATACATTAGGCAATAAAGTGATATCATGAATCATTTCACTAGTGATCTTAATAGGATTACCTCCAAGCCAAAATAATTGGTCATGGAAGTGGCTTAGTGTAATCTCCATCCATTTATTTTCATCAAAATATTGAAATACTACAAACATTATGATCCCTGTATCATCCAAAAATGCATATTCAAGCTTCGACCATTCATCATCATCATACATTTCTTCCAAGTCCTTGTAAATTTCTCATAAACCTATCTCCTCATACCTACAATGTATGTATGCCCTAATATCTTCTACATGAAGTACACCAAGAAGCGTATGTGACAACATGCCTTTAGGATCATCCTCACTTGACTTATGAGGGTGTCTTTTGAAATGATACCTTGTTATATCCTTAATATAAAACACCTTGGGTGCTTCCATTCTTAACACACTTCTAGAAATTAAACTGTGCGAGATTAAACTAGGGTTTCATAAATACCTTCACCATAATGTTGTAGAACTAGGGTTCACCTTCTGAATTTATAAAGATCTTTTCTCACATCACTTCAATCACTTCACTCCTTTAGCTCCAATAATCTTCTTACAACTGCTCTCTGATTGCAATGGTGACAAAATCATCTAAGTGTCACAAGTTATACTAATACAAAACACAAAAATCTATGCAACTCCATAAAGTTGTTTCAGTCTAGAAGATCTAAAAATCTTCTATGACCATAGATCCGACAATGTAGATCCATGCGGTGACTACTAAAGTCATAACATGTCTAAATATATATGTATTTGAGATTTCATAGCTCCAAACACTAATTTAGGGGAAAAATGGGATTTTGGTGTCATTTTAGCAATGCTCCCCTTAAGGCCTGCAAGGCCCTTCATGCTGATAAAAATGTCTTCAACCCATGAGAAGATCCAATAGGATCATATAAATAAATAAATAAATATATATATTATAATAATATTGAAATAGAAATTATATATTTGATAATAATATTGAAATAAGAATTATACATATATTTATTTCAAATGTGAATATACAATACGTATTAAAATAGATGAGATCAGAATCACAAATTCATAATGGTAGAACAACAATAATTAAATGTGATATATGAATTAAACATTTATAATTGTATACAGAATAATAAGTTGGACAGGGTAATAAGTTGGACATGGGACCCTCAATATAGTCATAAGAGGAAATATAAATTCTATTTAAATTATGAATTCATTTAATTAAGTTGAAATACTAAATAGATCTATATGAAATTACAACTATGATAACTATAAATGAGAGATCCAAGGTTACAAACTAACAAGGGTCATTACAGATTCTGAAATGTTGTTCCAAACTCCTGAAAAATTTTCTGTTGCTTTTTGTTCTAGTTTAGTTTCTATTAAACATACTGCATCAAGTTTTGTCTCCAAATATTTTTTGATTAAATGTCTCTAGTTAGGGGTATTGCAACCCCTAAAATTCCATGTTATGAGCTTCATTTCTTTCCAAGAGAGAACAAGTCTCTTGCAGATCTTAAATTTCTCTAGTCTTTTCTATTCTCCCTCTCATCCTGTTTCCTCCCGGATTTATCTTTTTGGACTTAGATTTATTTTTCTTGATTGTTCTATTTTCCAAAATTCCTTCCCCATCTCTCAAGATAAATTCATCTTATTCCCCTCCTTGATTAAGACCCCCCTCATCCTCAACATGGTCTTCATCACCTACAGTATCGATTTCACAGATAGGGGACATGTAAATATCTTTAAATACTTCTTCTACCATAATGTCACCTTTAAAATTATGGTCCTCCTGCTCCATCTTCTTGATCTTCCTAGCTAAAGTAGATGAATCCTCCCCATTCTCTAGTCTTTCATCCCTCTCTTCCACACTCACTTATATTACTAATATATCTATTCCTCTTTTATCTTAAGCTTGTGGAGTAAATGTGTTCACAATCGAGTCTATTGTATTATGCTCTATTTCCTCTATGATATTTCTAGAATCTCCAATATTCCTATCCTTACCAAAAATTCTTAAACATACTTTATCTAATATGATAATAACATGCTAAATTGAACCAATGGCATGTTCTTCATTTGGTACAAGGAAGATTTGGCTATCAAATCTTCCTTCGTGAAAGCTAAGCACGAGAGAAGGTATGTGATTTCTTCATCTTTTGGGCAACATCTTTTGAGCCTCTAGCATCATATTTGACCACAAATTTCAAATGCATTACTTTTTATTCGATCATGAATGCTCACTGAAATGACCGCATTCTACTGGTGTCATGCCCTAACCCGCGCTTTATCCTCTCAAATTCCCCAACCACTCCTAATCAGTTAGAGGGATTAGTTGAGTTTTTAGACACTAAATATTCTCATGCAACTCCCAAAATTTCACATCCAAAATAAAATTAAATCCATTTATGAATTAAATCTAGTATGCCAAAGGACTAGTCCCAACAATTCTTAAACATACTTTATTTGATATGATGAATTGTTAATAAACATCTAATATACAATGGTCGTGCTGGAATATAGTCATTTTAGTGAGCATTAATGATCAAATAAAATGCTTATGCTTAAGGATATCGCTTCACTATTTTGAAATGTTTAGATTCACATTTGTTGATATTACTGGCACGCCCACTGTATATTAGACCTTTATTAACAATTCATCATATCAGATAAAGTATGTTTAAGAATTGTTGGGACTAGTGCTTTAGCATACCGGATTTAATTCATAAATGGATTTAATTTTATTATGTATGTAAAATTTTGGGAGTTGCATGAGAAGTTTTAGTGTTTAAACACTCAACTAATCCCTCTAACTGATTAGGAGTGGTTGGGGAAGTTGAGAGGAAAGTTTTTAAACATTCATATTCACTTATTGAATGCTTTGGAGACTACTAGTTTTACTGTTCATGTGTTACCAATGACTGAGATTCATTAAAGGATACCAAGCCCTTCATTTTGGGTTATTGTGTGTGGATTGAATGTAGGTTTGATTTGGTTAATGTTTAGAAGAGATCAATAAAGTATTTAAAGATAATCTTACATGTTTGGAGAGGTTTGAGAGGCACTTATCATGACTGTACCCTCACAAACAATGACATAGATTGGTTTTACTAAGTTTCCTTTCTCTATTTTGAGGTTTCCTTTCTTTGCCGCAAGGGTACAGTCAGAGGGTTCATTGAAAAAATGATCCTTTGAATGGTTACTATGAATATGAATGATTTGATATAGCATATTTCTCATTTTACTTGAAGTTTGGAATAGCTTGTGCAAGGGTGAAAGTACTTTTGATCGTGACTATTCCTATACAAATTTAAGAAATGTAATTGTCTAATGAATATATGTAATGTTGAATGGATTAAATGCTTTATTCTTGGTAGAAGTGAATGGAAGGAATAGTGTTGGTGTTAGGTTTCATTTATTATTGAATTCAATGGTTTCCAAGATGTGTTGAGGAGTTTGCTCATTGTTTAGTGTTAATTGTTCCTACACAATCCACTCATACAACAGTGAAATGCTATGTGATTGACAATTTCTATTTTTTCCATTTGATAACCACAGTCAAAATTTCAAAATCGTGAATCATCCTTGAGCACAAGCACCAATAACATCAAATAATGGAGATAAAGCATGGGCTAGGACACGACACCAGTAGATTAAAACTGAACCAATGGCATGTTTACAACAAAGAAATCTTCCTAGCCAAATCTTCCTTGTACCACACAAAAAAGTGTGTGATAACTATGTCTACTCCAACCTTAATTGTTTAAGAATTCATCATATCAGTTAAAGTATGTTTAAGAATTGTTGGGAGTTCTATTATACCTTTGTTGTAAACATGCCATTGGTTCAGTTTTGTAAATTTTTTTTTGTGTCAAATATATTTAAATGGAACATTAAGCATAGTAATAATATGCTTAATCAATTATTAATTGGTAGATTAAATGCAGATTAGACCATTGTATATTAGACCTTTATTAACAATTCATCATATTAGATAAAGTATGTTTAAGAATTTTTGGGACTAGTCCTTTGGCATATTGGATTTAATTCATAAATGGATTTAATTTTATTTTGTATGTGAAATTTCGGGAGTTGCATGAGAAGTTTTAGTGTCTAAACACTCAACTAATCCCTCTAACTGATTAGGAGTGGTTGGAGAAGTTGAGAGGAAAGTTTTCAAACATTCATATTCACTTATTGAATGCTTTGGAGACTACTAGTTTTACTGTCCATGCATTACCAGCGATTGAGATTCATTAAAGGATACAAAACCCTTCATTTTGGGTTATCGTGTGTGGATTGAAATGTAGGTTTGATTTGGTTAATGTTTAGAAGAGATCAATAAAGTATTTAAAGACAATATTACATGTTTGGAGAGGTTTGAGAGGCACTTATCATGACTATACCCTCACAAACAATGGCATAGACTGGTTTTACTAAGTTTCTTTTCTCTATTTTGAGGTTCTCATTGCCAAAGTGGCCAAAGACTATGTTAGGCTGATAAAATATGGGGATTCTCTTTACCGCTGAAAATATTTGAAGGTTGCTGCACTTGGACAGATGTGTACCATTGTTAAGAGAATTCGACCAAGTTTGGCTTACCTCAAACAGGTGAGGTAGCATATGGAAAGGTTACCGTTTATTGACCCAAATACCAGGACTATTTTGATCTGTGGTTACCCTAATGTTGGCAAGAGTTATTTTATTAATTATGATGAGTTGTATCATTCCAATCATGTCCCATGCTTGTACCATGTGTACCCTCAAATATAGGATGTAAATCATTGTTCTCTTCTTGACCAAAGGCTACCATATCTTGAGGTAGTGGAGTTATGTCACTGTTATGAACTTAGAATTATGGTCATACCCTGGTGACAAATTTTAAATGGATACAAGCACCTTTTTTGTGCAATGGTCTGGCCCAACCTTTATATCTTGAATGCCAATGCTAGATGCCTCTTCTTTACTGATTAATCCATGTGACAAATCTGCAGACTTGTGAGAATGAGGAAAGGAGCCTCTACTGTCCAAATTCAAAACTTGGGACTTTTCTTTCCTTCCATCTTCAGATTCACCACACACCAAAAAATTTAGATTTTCCTCATCTTCAGATTCACCACACACCACTTCATGTTCTTCACCAATTGCTAATTCAAAATCAATCCTTGAGCAATCTGAATACTCATCAAACCTCTCTTGAATGTCCTCACTACAAGGCACATGTCATCTTTATTGCATCTTCTTTTTATTTCATGTTTTAATCTTTAAGAACTTGATCAAGAACATAGGTTTTAATGAAATATCAATTTGATTTGCAAAGTTTGTGTTCTTTACAAATTTGAAAGGCTCTAATACTTACTAGGGCGGATGTGGATGTGCAACCTTATACTTTTACTACTAAGTCTCTGTTTCTTGGGAACACTGATTATAAGTACTTGAAATATATCGCAAATGTTGCTAATTAAGGTTGGTGGGATGATTATGCCTATCCTAAAAAAAATTGTCAAATCTTTATGCTTTCAAATCAATTACCTATCGGCGTATCCCTTGTGAGGGAGAGAAGCCAAACACATAAAGTACATGCACATAAACATGGTAGCTGAAAAAATTAAATGGAATACGCCAAGAAGTACCAAATGATGAATGCTGAATTTTTGTAATGGCAAAGCATCAGAACCACCCATTTCTAGAACTTGATTTTCTAGTCTAAATGATTTTTCTATAGTTGTAATGATTTTTCTAGAACTTGATTTTCTAGTGTCAATGATTTTTCTATAGTCCTAATGATTTTTCTATATTATTAATGATTTTTATTTCATCCTAATGTTTGATGCTCTTCATAAATTAGGCCTTGTATTTGAATTTTTGTTCACTATTTTATTTCAGTGTGATATTTCATTCATTTTTCATATACACAGAGACTACACATGCTATTAAAAAAATGAGCTATTTGATTTAGGTTAACTATTCATGATTGTAAATGGTTAATATTTCTGATGGTACTCCTTGGTGTATTCCATTTTAAAATAATCATGTTTCTATGGCTATGATAAATGCCCCTTTGTGTTGAGAAAATTAGAGTTGAAAAAATGGTTGTTTAGTGTCTGTATTTGTAGGTTGCAAACAAATCATCCTTCTTCCACCAATATTCTAGTCAATGTACAAGTAACAAGTCATTCCATTCAAGAAAGACTATGTCTGACAATATCAACCCAGAACAACACAAGGAGTATGTAGAATTTAGTGATTGTATATGCCATTAGAGCCACTTCATATGCACAGGTGATGAACATGCAGATTTTCCTGAGCACTACTGGGAGCTTATTTAGCAACACATGTACTATTGTGAAAATCACCAAATCTATTTGCTGTTGGGTCTAGCTCCCAATATTGCTTGGTCAAATATCCATGTTTTTCACCTGTGCATAAACCTTCTATGATCAACTCTTATATGCACAGGTGATGAACATTTAGATTTGCCTAAGAAGTATTGTGAGCTTTCCTACCACACATGTACTATTTTAAAAATCATCACAAGTCCATTTGTTATAGGAAATCTCATAGTACACATGTTTGGAGGTCTGAAGGAAACAAGAGAATTTGAAGAGTCAAGAGTCTTAAGATTATACTTCATATAGCTAAGCTTCATTCAATGGTACATTCAAACATGAAACAAACCATTCTTAAACCAGATTAAACTAGTTATTCTACTTCATTTTTATGAAGCTAATTGCCATAGCATCCAAGCCTAGGCTAGAAATATGTCTTCCCAAACACATAAAAAACATGTACATAAACATGACAGCTCAGAAACATAAATGTAGATATCACAATAGATGAGAAAAATAAATGTAGGCATCATGGTCACAAGTTTTTAGAGGCAACATAATTGATTGGTATACCCAGATGGTGCAAAGCAACTACTACTGCTCCGGTTCCAAAGGAGTAGTAGTTGCTTTGCACCATCTGGGTATACCACTCAATTATGTTGCCTCCAAAAACTTGTGACCATGATGCCTACATTTATGTTTCTCAACTGTTGTGTCCTAGGACCCCTTATGACCCTTTACGACCCTTTACAACCCCTAAGAATATACATCTGAGAGGTCTTAAGATCAAATCTATTAGATTTCCATAATCCATATGTATGCTAAAATGGTTTCTGGATTCAATTGTGTAGAGTTTTTAACCATCAACTTTTCGGATCATATTACATGATCCATCATTAGGATGCAAGAGAGAAAGAGGAACAAAAGATGAGAGATTGTAGATCTAGCAAGCAATAAAAGGAAGAGGAGAGAGAGGGGGAGAGGGGAGAGAGAAGAAAGGTACATGACAATAAAAAATACATAAAAAGGCTAGACAAAAAGAAGATGTCTTTTTAGACCCAATAATAAATAATCATAAATAAAAAGAACAAAAATAAAAAATAACCACAATATGAAACCACAATATATATATAGACACACACACACACACACACACAGGTTACCAATAGATTTTTTTCAAATTCTACAGGCTCTAATTTTCCCAAAATCACGCCATAATTTTGCAAGGTGTTGTTCACTTAAAGTTTTAATCCTTTTCATATACACCCTCTCGGTTGAACTTGAACCTTGAACTCTCCTAGTTCTAGATTCAATGTTCAATAACATCCTTTGGTATGATTTTCCTTTTGTTTGCAAGCTTAGCAACATTTCATCTTTGCAGCGCGCACTCATCTAGTGAACTATGAACCATGAACTCTCCTAGTTCAAGATTCAAGTTCAACAGACATTCCCTTTTTGCAAAGTGCTCTTCTTTGTTTTCTTCCTTGTCACTTTAGTTTTTTCTTTATTTTATAATCATGCCAAAGGATAGTCCTTCTTCCTTCTCATTGAACTTGAACCATGAACTCTCATAGTTCAAGTTTCAAGGTTTGATGTGTGCCTGTAAGTTGTGAAAATCTAAAATGGTGATTTGACATGAAGGATAGCTGGCGGTTGATTGTAACTTCCGTGTGTGGCGAGGCTGTTGTAATTAAATCAAAGTGACACTTAAGTGTCATTTCAGTCAAGGAAAGTACAAAAATTAAAGCTTAAGGTGGTGCGAGTTATCAAATAATCATTAATTGAACCTTGTGTGACATAATTTCACCATTATTGTGAATCTCTCAAGATTTTGTAAACTGTCTTAAGATAAATTCACAAACTTAGACTATTTTATTCATAATTCTCAAGACATCTCATGCAGTTAGTGCAGAAGAAGGTATCCTCTCCTCATCTCAGAGCTTAGTTCATCGCTTAAAAACTAGGTGAGTCTCTTTGCTAGCCTCCATTGTTTTAGTTAAAGCTCTTTCATTTGTCGAGGTTGTTTTCCTTTCAAATTGCTATGTTCCCTATTGTTTTTCTTAGCGTGAGAGCCCAAAATGAAGAACCCAATTCCAAATTTCAGAAATACCTCTCCTTTAATCTACTCCTTGCTCGATTGTGAAGACACCCTGATTAAAATCAGAGCCTTAGAGGACATTATGACCTGAATCAAAGAACCCAGTCTAGGTTCTATGTTAGAAAAGGCCATTCAAAGTGGTCTAGCTGATGCAATTGCTTTTCCTATAGTAGCCCCTTGTCGGGAGCTGGTTGTTGAATGTGCTAGAAGGTATAGTTTTGAGGAGAAGTGTATCAAGAAAGTTGATGGGAGTCCACTGGTTTTCATAAGTAGAGACATTGTTCAAAAAGCCATGGAAATTCTAGAAAGGGACCCATATGAAGGGTGGAATATCCTCTCATCTCAGTTAGTCTTACCCACTAAAAGACAGGCATACCAGAATGAAATAGCCCAGTACTAGTTCCTCAAAGCTCAAAAAGGAGGGTCCCGCCTCCCAAAGCCGCTCACTGTAGATTATTTTAAGCCTGAAGTAGCTGACCTAGTCATAATGCTGAATAGAATTAAAGGGAACCAACATGCATACTATTGGCATGATTGGATGTACTTCTATATCCAGGTCACTCTTAGAGGAGAGAAATATATAGACTGGGCTGAGACTATTGCCGATGAGCTCAATCATCAGCTAGCAAATTTTCCAACTGGTAGTAGCTTCCGTATGTCCTCTTACCTATTCTACATTTTGGCTTGTACCAGAGAATGGAAAGGCCTGTTCCATGAGCAACCTCTCCCAAATATGAAGGTTTATGATTACTATCCTGACCTGCAAAAATAATTTCATGTTGATAGTTTCCTGAAAGTTAATGGAGTTTTCTTTGGAAGATTAGCATATGAGCTCCAAGGAAATATGGAGCAAAGAATGTCAGAAGAGGCTAAAACCTTCATCAACACTTATGGAAGTTTCTTTATCTAGTTTAGGAGGTTCACGTACTTGATAGTGGGTGGTTTCGAAGGAGAACCATTTAAATTACCTAGCTATGCTTTTGACAGTTTAATCATTACAGAGGTAGCTTGCTAGCTAGCGTATGTGCACAAAGGGGTCAAGGAAAGGAAGGGAAGAGAAAAATCTAGTTTCCCAGTTGAATTGGGTTATTACACTTTCAAAACATCTTCAGATGCCCTAAATTTAGAGCATGAGTTAAGGAAATTGAATCTGAAGAAATTTTCACTCAGAAAGGATTTTGACAACAGGGGATATGCTCCTCAACATTTCAGCTTGCCTTCTAAATTTCAACACATTCCTCAAATAGAGGATTACTGGGAGGGTTGTGCAGATGATTTTGAGGTGAGAAGGACCTAGTCTAGGTTTACCCTAGGACAAGTTGTTACCCTAAACATTCAAGTTGACATCTCAACAATAGATGAAGATGATGGTAAAGAGGTAATTGATGAGTGGTATGAAACCAGAGTTAGGGGTACACCACTCCTTGAAATAGATTGGGGTATTGAAGAGAGAGAGAGCCTAATAATCAAGACCCTCAATGTGATTAAGAGAACTAAGAAATGGATTAATAGTAAGAGGCCCCCTATTTTAAGAAGACATAATCCTAGAAGAGCTGCACATGCTGAAAATACTGCCAAACCCATTGTTACTACTGACAAAACTATTTCCCTTGCAGGTGCTAAAAATAAAAAGAAGTCTTCAACTGACCCAGTGAAACAAACTTCTCCTGGCTCCTCACCAGTAAGAAGAAACTTAAGAGGGAGAGTTGGCAAAGAAAGTAACAAGCTGGTTAATGAAAAAGAGGTAATAGATCTTGATCTCATGGACACTCAAATGACATAGCAGGTTGGTCCGGATAATGTGGAGGGAGATACAATGACCCCAAAGAGCACTTAGCCAGATTCGGGGGAACCTTTAGTAACCATAGCAGGTGACACTTTGCAGACTCCATCTCCTACTCTCAGTTTGTTAGGAAATTCCATCAACAATAAGAAAAGGAATGTCTTACCGATAACTCTTCTGGTAGAAGACATGGTTAGTAAATGCCTGGGAGCTATAGTGAAGCCTAAGAGAATTAGGATGGAATCAATGATTGATGTAGATGAGAAGATTGGAAGGTGGGTAGTAGAAAGGGTAATTTTCTGAAGCTTTGGTTGAAGACTTCACTATTGAAAAGATAGAGTGGCAAGTAGGGTGGAAGATGCAAATCATTTGGAATCTTCTACACTAAAGATACTACATAGGACCTTCAAGGATGAGAAGGATAAGAAAGAACTGAAGGCAACCATACAGAGGTTGGCATTGTTCATTCAAGTAGTGCAAGAGCCCAACCCACTTCCATTAGCTCAAGTACCCCATACATTTGACCCTTGTTCATGTGAAATCCATAAAACACTAGACCAGATCCAAAGGAATAAGATGGTGGTAGAAGTTTTTAATAAATGGGTCGCTAGCATGATCCAATGGGGAGGTGACTATGTCTCTTAGTTACTTGAGACTCATGGAGTTGTGACGAAGGTTATCTTAGAGCTGCTAGCCGAACTGACAAAATGGAGGAAGGAAAGGAAGAATTGGATGGGTATAGCTAATTAGTTGATGGAGATCGATCATTATGGGGTGCCCAAATTCCTTTTGGAGAAGCCAATCCATGGCTTGAATGAAGCAGTTCTATATGTTTCCATGAAAATTATTGAGTGGAGGAACTCAATTATTAAGGATGGTTATGATGGGGCAACTCGTCTACTCAATGATCTTAAGGGTTTGATCGACACCATGCAAAAAGATCTCAAATGCCTAAATATTGTGTTGATAGATGAGGAAACTCAAGATGTAAAGAGAGTAGAGAAGATAGTTCAGGAATTGGATGCAGGGATAATGACTATTAGAAAAAGCAAGGAGCTCACGATAGAAGACCTTACCTCCATAGCTAATACTAAAGCCATACTGGTGGTCTGTGTAGATCATTTGGAATCTCATTAATTGAGGCTATATGAAATCTGCAAGGACAGGAAGGTTCTTGAATAAAGAATTGCCCTCATTAGCCCGCCGTATCACGCTACAGTCATCAGTGCGTCATTAGCTCATGAAGAGTGGAAGTAGGCACGTGCACCCGGGTCATCACAGAGTTGAATCTGTGGCATCCAGCTCAATCGAGATTGGTGGTCTTTCTCCATACTTTGTGAGCCATTGTTTTTCAGTTTCCAGTTTACTATTTTAAGCATTTTCTAGTTATCTTAAACAGTTGGTTTTTCAAAACTCGGGGAGTTTCAAAAACTTTAATATTTTTGATAATTGTAATTAATGGCTATATAGAGCCAGGAAGAAATGATTGAAAGGGATGTTAGTTAGTTTATTTACACTTAAGTAATAGTATAGTTAAAATTTTGGTAATTTCTGTAAGGATTGAAATTAAGTTTTTCCATATCAGTGAATGAAAGAAACTTATCAGTATAGATCTGTTGGTTTATATTTTTGAGTGGATCTCTGTTGGGATTTTCTGCATTGAATGGGATTTCTTGATTGAATATCTATGTTTTTCTTTGAATATGAATTTAAAGTTGTGTTATAGATTGGTGTAGCATTTATTTGCTGAAGTCTGTGAGCTTTAGGTTTATTAGCTATTATCATTGCATAATAATTATATCATGTTGATGAGGGTTACTGTTTCAGCCTTACCAAATTTCTGGTCAAAAGTTTGATATTTGCAGCAATGCATAATTCTTTTGCATAAATATTCATTGAAAATATTTCTGGGAGCTGTACCATAATTTAGAGGGTTAAAAACCTAGGTTTAATCCATTTGTTAGTAAAGGGTTAATGTTTCATAGCGGGCTATAGAGCGTTAGCAATAAATTCTAAAAGAGACAAATTCATTTACTAACAATATATATATGTAGGAACATACATATGTATATTTGCATTCATGTATATTTATATATATGTAAGCACACATATAAATATGTATGTATATGTGTATATTGAATAAAGGTAAAATGGAATCATCTCTATTGAATGTATGTATGGGAGAAATATGAGATCCACTTCTAAATCCAAATTCCTAAAGGAGAGATCCAAATTGATCAACCAAGAGGTTAATGCACAATCGAATCAATCTACAAAGAATAAGAAAGAGGAAGAAAACCTTATATTTCCCTATAAAGGAATTGTGCTTGAAATATGAAATAATTGAAAAGGAAATACTAACCTCAAAATAGGGCAGATCTGGAAAATGCCAATTTCTGATGTTTGTGTGTACTTTAGGGAAATTTTGCAACCTATCTCGGAATGGGAATGCTGAGACGAAGAAAACCTAGAAATCTTTTATCTTTCTAACAGCAGGTAGTCTTTGACCCTCATAAAAGGTCAAAGACTACATTCTTATTCTAAAGGTTGACTTTGATTTTGTTCGTAGATCTTAGAAGTTCACCGTAAAGGGTATCCAAATCCAATCTCAGATTTAAAGTTCTGCACTTGCACTTGCAAGAAAAGGAGGGTTTTTGTTGTTTATTTGAGGGGTTTGCCTTGGTCAAACCCCGGTTTGGAATCAACCCTAATATTGAAATTGAAATGAAAATGCTAGCATGTAGTAGAAGTATATCTAACAATGAAGTTATGCAATTTGATAGATATACAATTGTATTTCGAATGTAAACAAATATATTGATATGAAAGCTTGAACAAAATAATGAAAAATATATATCAAAACCATGAAAGTAAATACAAAACCTCCATGCTTGTATGCTTGGAATCCACCATGACAGAAGAATGAATGGATCTAGAAGATGAACAAAGGATCTTGAAGGAAGATCACACCATCATGATGGCTAGATCTACGGTTTGAATGATGAATCTTGCATGCTTGAACCAAATCCCTTCAAAGGCTTGAATGCTTGAATCCTTGATCTTCAATGGAGAACTTGAATGGAGAAGAGGACTTGAATGCTTCCTTGAAAATTCTTGATGAAATTCTTGAATTCACTTGCTTGCACTTGAAATCTTGCTCATGAAATTTCTTGATTGTGGATGCGTTCTCACAAAACTTGATGATCAAAATGAGAGAGGAAGGCCTCCTTTTATAGTGATCTAGGGAACAAACCTCTAGAGAAGGCCGACATTGGGGATTTAAATCCCAATTAACCTTAACCCCTAGAAATAGACCCATATTAAATGCAATTTAAGGATTTACCATTCTGAAACATGAAATGGCTGACCTAGAGGCGGGAAAACAAATATCTCCAAAACTCGACACTCAAAAATCATGGGAATTTAAAATTTGAAATGTGGGTCAAGGATGAGGTCGACTCTACCCTAGGTCAAAGTCAAGGTTGACCCTGACCTAGGTTAGAGTTGAGGTTGACTTTGACTCTCAAGGTTGACTTTGACCTTGAGGTCAAAAACCTCAGGACCTCAGTCTATAATGCCAGTAAATGAAAAAATATAATAAAAATAGAGATAGATAGAAGCAGAATGAGGAGAACAAGTCAGATCCAAGCAAAGGGCTAATTCAAGGCGCTTGACATGACCCAGACCACTCACTCGGAGGGATAAATGCTCTTAACATGGAAGTTCTTCCATTTTAAGATGATACAGTATATATACGTATGGTTATATATATATATATATATATATATATATATATGTATGTATGTATGTATGTATGTATATGAGTGCATGAGTGTATACCGACACACACACACACACACACACACACACACACACACTCTTATATATACATATACCCTTGCTTTTGTTCTCATTTTGCCTTTCAACTTCTTTATTTTCATTTATTTTTTAAACATTAATTTCCTTATTATTTGCGCTTTTCTTTATGTATATTATACACTTATCTATATATTTCTATGTTTACATATATATATTTGTATATTTGTATGTACATATATCGGTATACACTTGTGCACTCATATACATACATACATGTATATATATATAAAGGTACGTATATATACACATATACATAAATATTTATATGCGTGGTTACATATATATAAATATACATGAATGCAGATATACACATGTATGTTCCTATATATATATATTTGTTCTTTTCCTTTTTTCATGTCTTTATTAGTGTCCTTTATTATGTTCTGCTGCTCTTTATTTTTGTTTCATATTGTGGTTGTTTTTTATTTTTGTTTCTTTATTATTGGGTCTGAAAAGACATCTTCTTTTTGTCTAGCCTTTTTATGTATTTTTTATTGTCATGTACCTCTCTCCTCTCTCCCCTCTCCCCCTCCCCCTCCTCTTGCTTTTATTGCTTGCTAGATCTGGAATCTCCCATCTTTTGTTCCTCTTGCTCTCTTGCATCCTGATGATGGATCATGTAGTATGATCCAAAACATTGATGGTTAAAAACTCTACACAATCAAATCTAGAAACCATTTTAGCAGGTCTTAAAATGTAGTAAAGGGTCATAAGAGGCTCCTAGGAGGGGCTAGATGAGCTTCCACCTTAATGTGGTTGGCCCTGTTAAGTAGACAATGTTAAACTATTCTCGAAACAAAGAGAAGCTCAATAATTTAAGGTCTCAGTCCACGGAGATGGTGAAAAATGATGGGAATCAATGATGGAGAGTTTTTAGATACTAAGAAGACGTATATACAATGGAGGCTAGAAGGGTTTTTTGTGGAGATTTTATAGATGTGGAGATTTTCTAGAGAGGGTTTCCAGATTGAGTACCAATCTAGAGATGATGATTCAGTACTACATCTATAAAAACTTCGCAAATATCCCTTTTTTGGCCTCCACTCATACCTCTTCTTAGAATATAGAAATTTTGGATACTATTTCTCATCCATGCATGAAATGTGCTAGTGATCATATAAAATTACTTTTGTGAGATTGTGATCAATTATGAGAAGGTAAACAAGATAATTTTATTGTATCTTTCATTTCTTTTATCCATTCATATTTTCTTCGTTCTCTTATATTGGATACTGTGCAGTGTACATAAAGGAAAGGCAGTGATTATTCTCAACAATCAATAGGTATAAGTCTTCCAGCCCTTACCCAGTAGCTAGTACTAAAGATAGTAGAGCTCAAGAGACCATCATAGTTGGTCTCCGTCTTTGGTCCATATACTGACAAAACATTTTACATTTCGTTAGCTCATCAAATGTGGTGATTTGAAAGAATTTAATGGATGATATTTTCATGTATAACGTATACTATTTTAATTTGATGGTGAATGAATTTATCTACTTTGAGCACTTGTATACATTGATCACAACCATAAAGAAGCATCCCCTCTCGTGGCTTGAGTAATGTAGGCCATGGGAGGAGATGCTTCTTTATGGCTATGCTCGTAGTATACAAGTGCGTGAAGTTGATAAATTCATGCAATGTCAACTTAAATAATATACGTTATCATGAAAAATATTCTATTAAATTATTTCAAATCCTCTCATTTGATGAGCTAAAGAAAGGTAAAATGTTTTGTCAGTATATGGACCAAAGATGGAGACCAACTTTGATGGTCTCTTGAGCTTTGTTGTCTTTATTATGCTAATCCGTCACTTTTTTGACAGGTAGTAATGGTTTTTTGACAGAAGTGCTCTATGTTTGACAGATACTCATGTAGGTAGTTTATTACACATCATTAGATATCCGGCCGGTCAACCGTCAGATCAACCCAATATGACAGATACATACGACATGGCTGGTATACATCCGATAGGTTCTCCTGTCGGTCATCTACTGCGTATCCATCACATTTCCGACCGAAGAAATGTTGTAAGAAGTGCTTTTTGACATATCGGTCCCATAGTAAAATTGCTATTTATATGGCCAATTCCGACGAGAAACAATGTCAGAATACCGACGGTTATCACTTTCGTCGCCATTTCCAACACAAAAATGCCGACGGACACATTTGTTGAAGTTTCGACAAATAGGCATTGCAAATCTGACACATGGCTATTTGAAAATGGCCTCAAATGTACTAGTGGCAGTCAACTCTTGGTTTATTGAGTGCCCTTTCAGGCAATTTTTTAGAGCACTTGACCCAAGTGAGGGTTTCCCACACCATAGCACATGTTTGCACAAGTTGTGGGGATATATGTAGGGGTCCCCAAAGTTATCCTGATGCTACCCATGCTACCCATGGTGGATATGATGATGTTGATGGTGGTGCACATGGTGATGTTGGAGATGATATCACATCATATGTTGATTTTCTCAATGCGGACGATGATAATCTTGCAGAGGTAAATTTAATTATAATTTATAGTGTAATATTAAATTTCATATTTATACAATTATGAACCATAACATGTGGATTTTTTGGTGAATAGAGGAGGGTTGAAACTACATCATTCATTGGCCGTCATGATATGACATCCACACCTAGAGAGCTCGATGCCCCATTTACAGTATGCACTTTGATCTTGATACATTTAAGTACATTTAAACTTTAAACAATTAAAAAAATTTAATTGATAATGTGTTTGACATATTTTTTGCAATTTTTTAGGGTGCCTCATGTAACACTTAGATTGACATTTCTTCATTCTTTTCCCCATTAATCATTGAGACTCAGTCGCATATACATGTAGTATGTTTTTCATTCATTAATTTTAAGTGTTTATATGCTTACTAATTTATGTACAACTTTGATTTGTAATTTTTTTTTTCAATTGTAGGCTTTTGGATTGTCTCATGCTGCATCGCATTTATGTCTTGAGTCATCAGTGACATTAGCTATGTGTCACACACCTAATGTACATGATTTTGTTCCATAAATTTATAGTCAAGTTATATATACTTTATAATTTATGTACATACTATAAGTTTGATTCATGCTTTATATATGTTGTTCAGGTTAACACCACCATGAGTCTTGGCATGGCTACATGATTAAGTCAAATGCAACCATCGACATTATCCTCTGAGGTCACGATTAAAAGTAATTTTTGAATGTGTATTATGTATCTAGATCTTTGATACCTGAATTATTAAAATTTTGTAATGTTTATTTTTATAGGACTTGGCTGCATCCACTTTTGATGTAGCTAAGAGAGGACCTCCATGTCCCATTGAGGGCATTACTGAGCATGGATGCATGGTAAAATTTTAAATGTTCAAATTAATATTAATTATAAATTTTAAGTGAATTATGCAAGTCATTTGAATTAAGTTCACACATACATATATAGTCTTCTGATGAGATCTTTTAAAAATTTAGAGGAGGATGAGGGCACTTAGGAGAAGACATAGCACGATGGTGCATCACAATTACCTTCACATGGAGTGAAGAGGACTGCAGATCAACTCAATGACTAGAGTTAGATTATACCTGTCACATACATTATTTTCACTTTTTATATGATGGACATTTTATGATGGGACATGTTATATATATGTTATCAAAACTTTTTATCATGTTATTTGGACTTGTGTTATCATGACTTCTTGTCATATTATTTTTACTTGTTGTTAGAGTAGGACTTGTTATCATATATTATTTGGAATTATTGTTAGAGAAGGACTTTTTTGTATGATTATATATATCATGAGTTGATATGATGGACATTATGATACATATTATGTAGAACACAGTTACACTACTAAGAGGGGGGGGGGGGGTGAATTAGTAGTTTAAAAATATTTTAGCTTCCAATCTACTTCAATTCTACTTCAACTTAATTTGCTGAAAGCATTAAATAGAACATTGTAAAAACTTAATCAAATCAAGAAAGAGGCACAAGATGAGACACAATAATATGATGTGGAAACCCAATGTGGGAAAAACCACGGTGAGAAATGCTGCTAGGATCTACCGTCCTAATCTAGCCTTACAATCTTTGATCCAAGTATAACTTTAAGGGTTTCAACCCTATGGAGCAACAATCCCACTCTTAAGAGCTTCAACTCTTTCACTTTACAAGCACCAACTTATACAAGATTTGAACACCAATTCAATCACTACAAAATAATCATTAGGAACACGTACTGCGTGCTGGTGAGATCTATTCTGATAAAATACTGATACATCCGGTAAAATCTTTGTAAAAACAATTCTCAAATTAAGACCCTGTAAGAAAATTACAATCTAATAACAAAATAGATAGTACGCTCTAAGATCTTCCTAGAAATTTGTATTTGAATAGATGTTTAACTTGACATAAAAATCTATTTACTTTCTGTAAAATTCAGACTGTGTAACTGTATCAATTCTATATGATTCCTGAGTCAATTCAAAATTCAAACTCAGTGAAAATAAAAGTCATTCAAATATGAAAATAAATAATACTTTAATACCAGATTGATTTTCAGTTTGTTGATGACAACCTCCTCTCTGAGATGATTCACTACTCTCAGCATCCTCCCATACTTCTTTTACATTTATATATTCTGGTCTGCACTTAATAATAACTCTTTCTATATCACATTGCACACATGAAGTTGTATCTTTTCTATTTCCACTCACACCTATCTTACTCAAAATATCACATATATAAAAGTGAAGAGGTGTAAGTTGGAGTTGGTTCCAACTACATCTATCAGGTATACAAACTGACATATTATTAATAAACAACAATAACTAATCCCTTGTCAATAAACAGTTTGTCTTATTAAAAGATTAAAGTCGATAACTATTCAAATATCAGAGACCTGCTTGGTAGCCTATCTATCGTGTCCTCTCCAAACTTCTTATTTGTTAAAGTTTTTACAATACTCATAATAATACTTTCCAAATCTCCTAACAACATGTTAGACATCTCTCGATATCACCAACATAGACACTCGATAAGACAAGTATCATTCATAGCATGCCGATTATCATTTCTACCATTCAGTGAATTGCAATATACCATCGCACAAAATAAATGACTTTTGAACATAGTCGCACAAAGAGCAATCTAGAAAATTCTGATTCTGACCGATAGAGGTAGTCACAACTACTGTGTTTTCAAACATTCTTAGCATGATAAAATTAAACACTCAGTGACCTCCTTATCTGCTTTCCCATCGTGACCTATGAGACTGCCTGCTTGCCCGATGGTCTAATACTTTGCATAGAATTAAATACTTAGTGACCTCCTTATCTGCTGGCCTGTCATGACTTATGAGTTTTCATGTTATGCTGATATGCGAGATATGTTATGCAAGGTACTTCATTAGAGATACATAACCAGGTATGTCACAAATTGACTATGTTTATTTTTGACATCATTTTGACATCAATGACTTATTTGCAACAATCTCCCCCTATCATTGATGTCAAAAGCCAATGTAACCAACACACCCTCACCTGCAAATAAAATAAAATCAATGACTAAAGAATTCTCCCCCTTTGACATCAGGGACAAAGGGTCGGGGGAATAAAATAACTTGAAATAAGCAACTCCTCCTAAATGCATGCCTTGAGAACTTAGTGTAGAAAAGCCACAATGCCAAGCCTATCACGAAGACTAGTAAAAATAGTTGCAGGAAGAGGGTTAGTAAAGATGTCAGCCAATTGATCCTTAGTATGCACATAATCAAGAAAAATTGAATGGTCAGCAACTCTTTCCTTCAAAAAATGATATTTAATAGAAATATGTTTAGTGTGAGAGTGGAGAACCAGATTTTTGGAAATATTAATGGCGCTAGTATTATCACAATAAATAGGAACTGGACCATCAAATTTCACCTTCAAATCCAAAAGAGTTTGCTTCATCCATAAAACTTGTGTACAATAAGCAATGACAACAACATATTCTACTTCAACGATGGACAAGGTAATTGAATCCTGTTTCTTACTCAACCATGCAACCAACCTATCTCCCAAAAGAAAAGCTCCCCCACTGGTACTGCGTCTATCATCCAAACAACCTACATAGTCGGCATCTGTATATGCTGCAAGAGTAAATGTGCCATGTAGAGGATACCATAACCCAAAATCAATAGTACCTTGTAAATACTTTAAAATCTGGTTGACTGCATTAAGATGAGAAACTTTAGGAGAAGCCTGAAACTGAGCAACCATACATATTGCTTGCATTATATCTGGTCTAGAAGCAGTAAGATATAACAAACCACCTACCATAGACCTATATTGTGTCTGATTAGTTGCAAGAGAATCATCATTCATAGTTAATTTACAACCTGTAATCATTGGTGTACTGACATGATTGTAGTTTTCCATTTGAAACTTAATAAGCATTTCCTTGGCATATTTAGTTTGTAATAAGAAGATTCCTTTTTCTAACTGAGAAACTTGAAAACCAAGAAAATATGACAACTCCCCTATCATAGACATTTCAAAAGCTGATTGCATTTGATTAGCAAAATATTTGCAAGCTTCATCACTTCCACCAAAAATAATATCATCAACATAAACAACCACAACAAAAGTTGATCTCCAATAGATTTGAAATATAGATTACTACCTGCATTACCTTTGTGAAAACCTTGCTACAAAAGATGTTGATCTAACCTAGAATACCAAGCTCTGGGTGTCTATTTCAGACCATACAAGGCCTACACACATAGTCTTCTTTACCTGTACAAACAAAACCTTTAGGCTAATCCATATAAACTTCCTCTTCTAAGAAACCATTCAAAAAGGCTGACTTAACATCCATTTGCCAAACTTTAAAATTTTTGTATGCTACAAATTCTAAAAACATACGGATAGCCTCTAATCTTGCTACTAGCATAAATGTCTCATCAAAGTCTATCCCTTCAATTTGTGCATAACCTTTACAAACTAGTCTAGCTTTATTTCTAACAATTTTGCCATCTTCATTGAGTTTATTCCTGAAAACCCATTTAGCCCCAATTACATTTTTATCTGATGGATGAGGAACTAATTCCCATGTATTATTTTTCTCAATTTGAGTTAATTCCTCTTTCATAGCATTGATCCAACATTCATCAGTACTTCTTTATAAGTTTTGGGTTCCATTTCTGAAATTAGAGATAAGTAAACTTCTTCAAAGTGTACATCTTGATTGTAGTTTTTAACTGTCTTTTTCTTAGTTTGAATCCCATCATTCTATCACCGATTATTTGTTGCTCTGGATGATTTCTCTTTACAAATTTAGATGAAGTCTTATCAATCACACTTTCAAAAGTAATTTCACTTTCATTGTCAGAACAAGTTTCATAATCATCATTAGTAACATTTGTTGTAGAGGCATCTTGATTTGAGTTAGTTTGAGTTGGAGTAGTTTCATTATCTGTAAAATCAATAGGTTCTTTAGAGGAATCTTTGTGAACTTGTTCATCAATTTTGACATTAACACATTCAATAATTTTCTTTAATCTATTATTGTAGCATTTGTATGCCTTACTATGTGTTGAATATCCAAGAAACAACCCCTCATCACATTTTGATTCAAAACTACTCAAACCTTCCTCATCTCTTTTTATAAAACATCTACTACCAAAGATTTTAAAATATTTGACTGAAGCTGACTTACCATTTATTAATTCATAAGGTGTCTTCTTGCTATTTGGTCAAAGCTAAACCCTGTTCAAAACATAGACCACTATATGCACTGCTTCTACCCAAAACCCATCAGAAAGATTAGCCTCATTAAGCATTGTCCTGGCCATTTCTTTTACTGTCTTATTTTTCCGTTCAACTACTTTGTTCTGTTGAGGTGTCCTAGCTGTAGAATATTGCCTTTTAATACCTTTTTCTTCATAATAGGCAACAAATTCATTAGATAGAAATTCTCCACCTCTATCTGACCTAAGACATTTTATTTCATAATCAGTTTCCTTTTCAACCATAGCCCTAAATATCTTAAACCTTTCAAATGCCTTTGATTTTTCTTTCAAACATATTACCCAAGTCATTCTAGAGTAGTCATCAACAAACAACATAAAGTACCTTTCATTCTTTAAGCCTTTAGTTCTGGTGGGTCCACATAAATCAGTATGTACTAATTCAAGTGGCTGTAAACTAGAATGCTCTTTAGACTTAAAACTTACTTTTGTTTGTTTTCCTTGCTGACATTCTTTACAAACAATATTTTTTGGTTTAACAATTTTAGGCATATGTCTTACTAAATTTAGAGAACTGATTTTTACAAGATTGTCAAAGTTAACATGACCAAGTCTTCTGTGCCATAACCAGCTTTCATCAATTTGATTTAATAAACAATTTGTGCTCTTTACTTCTCTTAAATCATAAACATTACTTTCAGTGCATTTTCCTTCAGCAATTACTTAATTTGACTTGATTTGTTTTATTTCACAACCTTGATTATCAAAATTTATTGAATAACCATGATCACACAATTGACTGACACTAAGAAAATTGTATTTTAGACCATCAACATACCAAACATTATTTACCTCCAATAAACCATTAATCTTCAAAGAACCTTTACCTTGAATAGGCATTGTAGATTTGTCACCAAACTTCATAGGACCACCATTCCAATCAGAAAATGTGGTAAACTTACTTTTGTCTCCTGTCATATGATTGGAACATCCGCTGTCAACAATCCATACATTTTCTCTTGTAGTATGCAAAGCTGTAACAACCAAGGATTTGAACTCCTTTTTCCTCCACACTTTTCTTTCTTTCTTTCTGTGTAACTTGTGCTCTGAATCATTAATATTCAACTTGCAATTCCTTGTATTGTGACCTGGATTCTGACACTTGAAACAAAACAAATTAAACCTTCTCATACAACCAAAAGGATTAGATTGAATAGAGCTGAAGCTCCTGTTATCCATTTTTCTACGGTTTATTGCTTTGTGACCAAAATAATTACAAAAATGGTAATAACCATAAAAAGAATAATAATTTCTTCTAGGAAACCAGTTTTTGGCATCAAAGTTTGTTTTATTCTTTGCATGATTAGAACTTTCAGCTTTATCAAAACCCACACCTGTTTTGATGTTACTATTTCATTGTTGCTTCAGCATATCACTTAGCATTTCTAAACTTTTCACAATGTTAACTTGTTTATTAGAAAGTAAAGTCAATTTTTTTATTTCACTTCTTAAACCAACTACTTCTTCTTCCAACTTAGAGGAATTCTTAGTTTTAAGAATAAGTTCAGAATTTACAACATCTAACTTTCTTTTTGTTTCTTCAAGTTCAATCTTCAGATCTGTTATAAGTTTAGTTTTATCTTCAATTTCTTTTGAAAGTTCATTACATGACACTAATTTCTTCAGTCGACTGATTTCTTCTAGCGCAAAAAGTAGTTCAGCCTCAAGGTCAACTTCATCTTCTGTATTGTTGCCTGATTCACTGTCACTAGAATCTATAGAGTTAGGTCCTAAAACCATAAACAAAGTCTCGTAGCCATTAGAATCACAAGTATCAGTACTATCATTCTTAGTGACCAAACTTTGTTTTTTCTTAATAAACATTTTTGATTTGTGAGTAGATGATCTCTTTGAAATGGTATCTTCTTCATCACTATTAGCGCTAGGACATTTAGTAGAAAAATGACCACTTTTACCACAATTAAAACATCTCATGGGTGATTTCTTTTTACAAAACTTCTTGAACCTTTTTACCAAATGTGCCAATTGTTGTTCTAAATCTTCTGACTTTGAGCTATCATCCTTTTTCATTGCCTTACATGCAACCTCCCGCTTTGACTCTGGTTCACCTGTCATTCTCATTTCATGTGCTATTAGTATACCATGCAAATCATCTAATGTAAGTTTGTTTAAATCTCTAGCTTCTTCAACATCAGATATCTTAGCATTATATCTAGATGGTAAAGATTGTAAGACTTTCTAAACAACTGTTGGTTCTTTCACCTTTTCACCCAAACCTTTAATTGCATTCACAACCTCATCTACCCTTAGAAGATAATCAGCAATACACTCTTCTTCTTTCATTTTTAATTCTTCAAACCTAGCCTTAAACATTTTTAGTTTAGTTTGTTTGACTTTATCATCCCCTTCGTACACCCCTTTTAATTTGTCCCAAATTTCCTTAGCAGTTTTACAATGCATAAATTTGGTAAACTCATTATTTGCCAAACCACATAATAATGCATTCCTAGCTTTTGCATTGTTTTCATAATCTTTCTTATTTGCAGGATCAGTTAAAGCAGTTTTAGGCAAAGTATATCCATTTTCAACTAAAATCCAAACATCATAACCAATTGAAGAAATACAACTCTCCATTCTAACACTCCAAAAAGCATAATTCATTTCATCAAATAATGGTGCCTTATTTGAAGATGCGCCTTCTAAATTTGCCATGTGTTCTAATCATGGGATCTACTTAGACTAGTTAGGTCTTTTAACAAGCACCTTGCTCTGATACCAAATGTAGAACATAGTTACACTACTAAGAGGGGGGGGGGGGGTGAATTAGTAGTGTACAAATATTTTAGCTTCCAATCTACTTCAATTCTACTTCAACTTAATTTGCTAAAAGCATTAAATAGAACATTGTAAAAACTTAATCAAATCAAGAAAGAGGCACAAGATGAGACACAATAATATGACGTGGAAACCCAATGTGGGAAAAACCATGGCGAGAAATGCTGCTAGGATCTACCATCCTAATCCAGCCTCACAATCTTTGATCCAAGTACAACTTTAAGGGTTTCAACCCTATGGAGCAACAACCCCACTCTTAAGAGCTTCAACTGTTTCACTTTACAAGCACCAACTTATACAAGATTTGAACACCAATTCAATCACTACAAAACAATCATTAGGAACACGTACTGCATGCTGGTGAGATCTATTCTGATAAAATACTGATAGATCAAGTAAAATATTTGTAAAAAAAATTCTCAAATTAAGACCCTGTAAGAACATTACAATCTGATAACAAAATAGACAGTCTTCTCTAAGATCTTCCTAGAAATCTGTATTTGAATAGATGTTTAACTTGACATAAAAATCTATTTACTTTCTGTAAAATTTAGACTGTGTAACTGTATCAATTCTGTATGATTCCCAAGTCAATTCAGAATTCAAACTCAGTGAAAATAAAAGTCATTCAAATAAATAATACTTTTATACTAGATTGATTTTTAGTCTGTTGATGGCAACCTCCTCTCTGAGATGATTCACTACTCTCAACATCCTCCCATACTTCTTTTACATTTATATATTCTATTCTACACTTAATATTAACTCTTTCTATATCACATTGCACACATGAAGTTGTATCTTTTCTATTTCCACTCACACCTTTGTCTTACTCAAAATATCGCACATATAAAAGTGAAGAGGCGTAAGTTGGAGTTGGTTCCAACTACATCTGTCAGGTATGAGGTGTAAGTTGGAGTTGGTTCCAACTACATCTGTCACGTATACAAACTGACATATTATTAATAAACAACAATAACTAATCCCTCGTCAATAAATGGTTTATCTTATTAAGATTAAAGTCGATAACTATTCAAATATCGGAGACCTGCTTGGTAGCCTGTCTATCGTGTCCTCTCCAAACTTCTTATTTGTTAAATTTTTTACAATACTCATAATAATACTTTCAAAATCTGCTGACGACATGTCAGACATCTCCTGATATCACCAACACAGACACTTGATAAGACAAGTATCATTCACAAAATGCTGATTATCATTTCTACCATTCAGCGAATTGCAATATACCATCGCACAAAATACATGACTTTTGAACACAATCACACAAAGAGAAATCTAGAAAATTCCTATTCTGACCCATAGAGGCAGTCACAACTGCTGTGTTTTCAAAAATTCTTAGCATGATAAAATTAAACACTCAGTGACCTCCTTATCTCCTTGCCTGTCGTGACCTATGAGATTGCCTGCTTGCCCGATGGTCTAATACTTTGCACCGAATTAAATACTTAGTGACCTCCTTATCTGCTGGCCTGTCATGACTTATGAGTTTTCATGTTATGCTGATATGCGAGATATGTTATGCAAGGTACTTCATCAGAGATACATAACCAGGTATGTCACAAATTGACTGTGTTTAGTTTTGACATCATTTTGACATCAATGACTTATTTGCAACATATTATTCAAGAACTTCTTATGTTATTTATTTTATTCATGGACTTTTAATCCTATTCCATGGTTTTTTCAAATAGTGGTTTGAATTTAGATATATTAACTTATGTAATATGATCATTTAATATCAATTATAATTAAATATCAATTACATAATTGATCTTTAAGAGTGACTATTTATTCATGTAATTGACAAGAACAATATAGATGTTACAAGTAATATTGACTTTGATTAACTATAAAAAAGCATCCATCTAACAATGAGATCTATTAATTTGAACAATCAATATGGATGTACAAATAACTCTCTCATAATCTATTAGTAAACATAAGACCAATGTACATCATTTAATATTTAGAACAAAATTAGGCGAATACAATTATGAATTTAACTTATATTTAAAACAAAATTGGATGAACAAAAGTGAGCTCATGAACTATTTACAAAACCAAAATTGGATGAATATAGATGTTACAAGTAATATTGACTTTTATTAACTATAAAAAAAAATCTATCTAACAATGAGATCTATTAATTTCAACAATGAATATGGATGTATAAATAACTCTATCATAATCTATTAGTGAACATAAGACCAATGTACATAGTTTAATATTTAGAACAAAATTAGGTGAATACAACTATGTATTTAACTTTATTTAAAACAAAATTGGATGAATAAAAGTGAGCTCATGAACTTTTTACAAAACTAAAATTGGACGAGTTCAAGTGTGCATTGAACTGCATAAATAGTTCATGTCTATGTTCTTCTAGAGGTCCTGCATCATAAAAATGAATGTTGAAATGTTAGAAAATATGTATTTAAATGTAAAGTTCATTTAAAATTAATTTTAATTTATTTCAAATTTATCTCTAACTTATCTCTACATATGACACTTTAAAGAAGACATCTACATATAGAACAACATATAAAAATAAGACAAATTTAACAAAAACTTACATGTATAAATTTGATTCAACCTAATGTACCATCAACATCCTCTCTTTTCTGCAATGCGTCTATGATTGCCTCATGCTACTCCATTGAAAGTGTCCATAATAATTTATTAACAGGTCTCCCTTTGTATCTTTCCAATTTGATATTTGTTGCCACTACCAAATGGGAATAGTGCATAATCTTCTTTTCTGATTGGTAGTCTTCAAAAGCTAGTAAACCATTCCTTCTTGTTAGGTATTTGCGTAGCCATGTACCAATTACCACAACAGACCCAATTGGATACTGAAAACCATCATCATGTACTTGATGACATATCAACTTTTTCTTAGGTTCTACACATCGAGCTAACCAATACCCAGTCTGCTCTTCATTATCCTTAGGTGCAACAACAACATACACATGTCCTACAAAACAAAATTAAATACATGCACAAATAAAACTTGTTTAAAGATTTATAATTCAAATATAATCATAAATTATATGACATACATGTAACTAATATAATTTAAAGTTTTACAATAAATTGAAATAAATTACCAGTTTGTATGAGGTCTGAAACATGATCATAATCTTATGATACAAATGCATGATTTGGGTCTTCATTTATTATATCATCTTGATCTTGTGTCTCACTAGCTATTAAGGATTTTTGTTTCCATTCTTCAACCCATTCCATATTTTCGCATTCTTCTCATTCACCTGCAACACAAAATTGACAAAAACATGCAAGCTCCCTAGTCCATACAGTCCAACTTTTAGAATTAGAACTCCTAAATGAATGCCATTTAGCTGATCCGCTGATTGTATCACAATAATATCTTGAAAGGACATTCTTCTCTTCAACTAGCCAGAAAAATGTTTGATTGTAGAGTTCTGACTTGATCCTATAGACAAACTTGTTTTACACCATTTAACAATTTCACATGCATCTTTAAATTTTGATTTTTCCTCAAATTTGAGTTCCTCTCTACAAAGGGATCTCTTAACACATGCACTAACACCATCATGTTCTCCCTTCTTGTGTCTAGCCTCAAAGAAACTCTAACTATGCTGGATATTTATTTTCTTATGTGTCCTACTCAACCAATAAAATATTCTAGCATTCTTGAATTTCCCTGTGCAATTATCTAACCATATTAGATGTTGTGTTATATAAAATTATCTCTCCCTTAAATTTTCATAAAAGGTCTTAAAGCAATACTGGACAAACTCTGATGAGTGTAATTTATTATCACTCATATAGAAATGGTACTATCAATATTTTTTGATCTTATTCTGTACTATTAGGTGCATGCTTATAGACAATACGAACAAAAATTATTACTTGCAGGGTAAAAGTACATAGCTGTGTCACACTAGAGGACATTTTTAATGGTTCTGACCGAAATGGTTTCGGCCAGAAGTGGTCTGGCCGGACCAGTTTCGGCCAACCATACATGGTGCACACGAGGCTCCATGTGGCATCGATGTGGCGGGAGAGTTCTGGCTGAAACCATTCCATGAAAAATTATATAAACCCAAAAAATGGGTTGGGTGGCTCATGCACGGGACCGTGTTTGGTCACCCACAGTTTTAGTCAAACTAGGTCCGGGGGAACCTGTTCCGGGCGAACCTGTCTAAGTGGCATCCCATGTGGCAGCCAAATAAGCAAAAAAAGGTGAGTCTTAGAAGTTCTCACTTCTGTATCTGAATTCTTTGTCAAAATTTAACTTTCTATAAAATCTAAAAATACCCTTTTGTAGAGCTCGGAGTCAAGATTATGGTCATGTAATTTTTATTATATTTTGATTTCATATAATATATTATAAGTTGAAAATACTTCAAGTAGGTATTTAACATTTAAGAACACGCTCGTTCGAAAAAAAATAAAAATAACAAATTATGTTAGAAAAATTTAAAACTTATATTTAACACTAGAGGAGAGAGTCCTCTTCAAGAATATATAAATTTTTTTTAATGGTGTAGATTTGATAGGGAAAATTTGGTGGGAATAAAAAATTGTTGATTTCAGGTAACACCGACTTTGGATAGTTATAATAGACAAAATATATATCAAAATCCAATCTTTTTTTTTTTATGCACTAGCTATACATGTCATCTAAAACATATTCTGAAATCAGAGGAAAAAAAAATTATTTGCATATAGTTTTTTGGTGTGAACTAGACCCTAGATTTTCAGCAATAAAAAATAGACTTCAAAAATTAAAAAACTATGTCAATTTTTGCTCTTTTAAAATAAATAAATTATAAGCATAAACTTTATCAAATTTTACACATTTCATTAGTTTACATTATCTTCAAATTCTAAACACAAATGCCACTTTTATGTCGTTAAAGTTGAAATTTTTTCAAGTTGTCATCCTTTTCCTTTATAAAAGTGTGACACAGGTTTGTACTTTTACCCTGCATCAAATTTTAATATTGCGGTTGGATCTCATATTGTGGTGCAAGCATGTAGTTCTCTGCAAAGTAAATGATTGAAAGTATACTACCAATTGAAAATGTATTCTTGCACATGCAAAATTTTCCATCAAGCAACATAGAATTTTGAGAGTGTTTCACATATTTAGGTACAACCTTACTCTTGAATTCATTCATAAAAGCACGACCACTAAATTTTTCAATTATTAGATTGCACCGTTTTCCAACCTTTTCAACCTTCAATGGATACTCAATAATTTTAAATATTTGTACATCAACTAATTGTTGTCCAAAATCAATTCAAATATTTTGAGGCAAACATTCATCTAATAATGTAGGATTTCCACATACATCACATACACCAGAAACACATGCATTCAAAAGATAAAATTGCTCTTAGGTGGGTTACAAAACAAACTTGATATAAACTCCTTTATAGTTTGAGGTGGTATATTTATACCACATTCTTGCAACATTTCATTAGTATGCAGAACGTATAGATCAAAAAATATAATAATGATAACAAAATTAAACATGAGTTTTGCAACAACAGGTGACTTTTTCCTTGTAAATCCTTCCATACCATGGTTTACATTTTTCAAAAAATCTTTGACTAATAGTAATAGTTAACACCTTATCATCCACAAATCTTTTATACAGTTCAGTTTGAGTCATATCCAAAAGGTGTTTTAGATGTGGATCTCAATTTTTTGAGCTGACTCTTAATTTAAGAACATCTCTGGCATTAGGTGATACTCTTTTATAATTGTGCCAAAAATTTTCAATCAAAGTTTTAACTTCACTGGTAAATTTCATGTTAGACCTCGGGAGTTTGGCACTAAAGGTCCATAAATAGTTTGTCGGATCACTTTCAAAGTTAACTCTTCTCTTTACATCTCTTGATAAAGTTTTACAATGAATATTAAGATATCCACTTATGTTTGTAATCATTCATTTATCAGTAGTAATTTTATTTACTAAAGTTGTTGTTATTGCTCATCGTGACACATTACTATCTTTAGAATGGCTTATTTTTGATTATGTTAGAGACACTATAAATAGTTGATACAACTTATTTTAGAGACTCATCCTTCTTATTGGATTTCACATAAATATCTAACCTCTTCATCACAATTCGCATTTTAGTCATTTTAATTAATTATAACATTAGTTGACATTGAAACCCAAATTTATTATTATTAAAAAATTATCTAAACAATCTAGTCACGTGTGTCCTAATCTATGTGTCCTAATCTATCTCCATGAAACCAAACCATGTAGTGTCTAGCACATCACTTTTAATTTGAAATTATTCATTCATTTAATTATCATTCAAAGGGGTTTCTTTCTCAATTGGTGTTTCTATGTCTACATCCACATTGTTGATTTCAATTTGAATTGGGGTTTAAATTTCAATTTCAATTGAGGTTTGACTTTCAGTTCCTTTATCATTATGATTAACATTAAACTAATTTGTGGAGTTTGATGTGCAATAAAATTTGTTACTCTATTTTCAAGAATAAAATTTAGATAATTTATTTTGTAACCTGCTTCTACCAAATGATCAAGTTCTTTATCAGAATAAGCTACATTTGGTTGTGAAGACATACATATATCCAATACTAGATTAGAAGATGCACCTAAATTTTTTTCTATTGTATTTTCTTCTTCAACCTCTGTATCTATCATAGTGACTTAATTGTTCTCCTCTTCCTAAACAATTGTTGAGCTCAATGCTCCAACATTATTTATATTTTGAATTCTTTCTCTTCTTTCTTGTAGTCATTTTGCCTCCTCTCTATTTGTTGCAATCTCCTCAATTGTCAAGACCTTCCTTAGCCTCTTTCTGTGTTGCTTTGATCCCATGTTTGTACCAAAATTTGAATTTAAATGATTCTCTTTATGTCAGATCCAAAACAAGACAAAAAAGAGAATGTTGAGTAAAATTAATCTATCTACAGTTCGTATTAGTAAAAAAAATGATTGAATACTTGTCAATCATTGAGATTAGGCCCACAGTCCTATTGTTTTCCTAAAATGAATCTTTAAGAAACATGCACCTGTTATTTAAATGAAATGGGTGCCTGTTTCTAAACCGGGTGCCCGTTTTGTATTCAATGGTCCAAATAGAAATTAGCACCCATTTTTTGAATTTCAAAAAATTGGCACCTATTTTGTAAAACTATGAGTGGGAACCGTACCCACTGCCTTGGTTTTTGGTTCGGGATAGGCTAGTTGGGACTAAGCCTATGCTTGGGCCTACAAAAATATGGCTAAGGCATTGGAATATAAAATTTCTACCTTGCCATAATTTTTTGGACACCTTGTCGAATGAATTTTTTGACAAAATGAAAACCCATTTTAGTTCTTATCGTACAAATTCTAAAAATATAAATTTCATAGTGATATGAGAAATTTTAGTATTTTTACAATATTTATTAAGCCAATGTGGTACTTAAACTCAAAATACTAAGGCTAACTAAGATTTTAATAACTTTTTTGATTTTACATTTTTTGAAAAATGAATTATATGACATCAATCTAAATAGAATTTCCTTCAAGATAATTTTTTTTTGAAAAAAGATGCATTTATCATCGAATTATGGTGGTTGTACACCATAGGTTTCAAAAATGTATTTTATAGTCAATTAAAAATTTATAAAAAAAATTAATAAAAAAAGAAGCAAAAATATTCTCATTAATAATTAGTGTTTTAGGTACCTTTCCCTAGAAGGATTCACAAAAATTCATTTATTTACTTAAAAAAAGGGTGGCCATACACGTGTGTGGTGTGGTCCTCAAACATGCATTATGAAAAAGTGGTTTTTAAACATGCCTACTAAAATTCAATTTATACCATGTGGGTATTGAAATAAATTACATATTTGATAAGTAGACTTTGAGCACTAAATTTTACATTACTCAAGTTTTTTTTGAGATTCAATCTTTAAGCGCCTCAAATTTCGACATCAATTGACAAATTTTTTTAAAAATAGAGAAAATAATTCCACTTTTTGCCCAAAAGTGGGACTCAACTTCTTGCAGCCACCCCTTGTTCAGTGTCTCCTTTCTTCTTCTTCATCTCTCTTCTCATATTTTCCATCTTTTCCTTCATCTTCTTGTTCTCCTCTTCTTTCTCCATCACAATCTTGGCAACCTCAACATTTGTCATCTTTGGAGGCATTTCTAGAGCCTCTTCCTCAAATTCTTCAAACTCTTCAGACATAAACCCTTGTCCTTTTCCCAAAGGTATCTTCTATGTGCTAATACTAGCTGATGCAGAGCAAAGTGGTGTGGCAACAAATAATGTCTTCAAAAGCTTTACAATTGCAAGGATCAAGCAAATGACTCTAGGAACCCCTAAATGCACCATGTGGCTCCAATTGCAAAAATGAATGAACAAGACCTAACCACTACCTCTATACCCTTGAATCAACTTACAACACCATTTCTAACTTTTTCTAACAGGTTTTATCCCCTTGCAATGACTCCAACCATCAAATCCTCTCCTAAGCACAAATTGGCCTAGTAAGCCTAGTGGCCCTCCAATCGATTACAAGACCAGATAAATCTTAAACTTCCCAAATTTTTTTAAAAAAAAACTATAGTTCCAGATACCCTTTTGGGATTTGCAACACATATGTGAGAATCAAGTAGGGGTGCTTTGGATCATCAATCCCAAAACTTGTTGCTCCACCTTTCTTCCTAGGCTTAATTTGACCCACTTTACAAAGAAACTATAAGATATCTTTTGTTGGATACAATTGTCTGAAGGACATTGTTGGATTAGCTATGTGTTGTATTTGATGTCACACAAATGTCATATCAATTATCACTCCCAGTATCTACTAAGTTCAGTCGGTCAGCTAAGCGGTTCTTAGTATCTACCGAGCTCAGTCGATCAGCTAGGTGGTTTTTAGTGTCTACCAAGTTCTCTGAGGTGTCTAAAGGAAACTTGATAGGATAATAGTGTTAACCAAGCCTCCTCGATTATCAAAGGAAAATTAGTGGTTACCGAGCTCTCTCGGTCTCCAAAGGATGTTGCAAAATTTGCTGTGGTTACCGAGTTCTCTCGGTCACCGAAGGAAATCTTTTCAGGATTAATGTTTACCGAGCAAGGTCGGCCCTTTCAAAGAATTTTGTTATTACAGTTTTTTTATCCCAGCCAACTGTTATAATAATTATTAGTGCCGACTTGACAATCTAAATGATTATGAAATGGCATATATATATAGAAGGTCAAATGGTGAATAAGAGATATACATCATGCAAAAATCATTTTGAAGAAAGGTGTGTGCGAATTTTGAAGGATGGTTAGATATCCTTGAGGAGCAGCAAAGATTTAATTGATCAGTAAGGATCTAGTTAAACAGAACAGAGATCTATATTCAACAATTCAGTTGTAGGTTATTTCATTGTTACTCTCTAGCAATTGTAGCAGTGATATCAAAATCTCTTAACCGAGTTGGTTTAACAACCATTTTGTAAATCCTCTAACAAGGTAACAGTTCTATTGAATTGTTTCAAGACCTCTTACAAGGCCACTCCTAGCAGGGTGATTAAATCCTCTAACAAGGTCACACCTAATAGTGTGTTTTGTAACCTTTTACCGGGTTGGCTTCTAACTGGGCATCACTTCAGAAGAGTGAAAAATAGTAACTAGTTACATTGGTGGTTTTTCCCATATTGGGTTTCCATGGTAAATCTGGTGTCTCTTGTGTCCATGTTATTATCTTTATTCATGTAAGTTAATCAGTGATGAATGCTTAAGAACAGTTTAATTATTACACATTTCAAGAATCAAGTTTTCAGCATTTCTCTGTATATTTACCGAGTGGCACAGTAAATAATTTGTTAAGATATTTAAGGGATCAGTGGTAATATTTTGTGGTTAACTGATTCACCCCCCTCTTAGTTACAGCATCTATATTTCCAACAATTGGTATCAGAGCTTTTGGTGCTTGCAGGAAGGGTTTCAAGGACCTAAGCTAAAGATCAGGATGTCTTACAAAAGAGAAATTTAAAGGCTTAACAGAAATAACTTTTCAGCATGGCAAGGTCTCATGAGATTACATCTAGCTTCCATTGGTGATTCAGGATGCAAATATATTGATCAAGAATATACAATTCCTACTGGCACATTGACTGTTGAAGACATTGCAGAGAAGAAGAACCATAACACTATGATGATAGACATTGCATCAGCTCTTAGCTATGAAGAATTTGATGAAATCAAAGATTGCACAACTGCTCATGAAATGTGGAACAAGCTAAAGAAAATCTATGGTGGTGATGACAATGTGAAGAGAGCCAAAGAAGAGAGCCTAAGAGGACAGTTTGATCAAATGAAAATGAGAGAAGAAGAAAACATTGCAAAATATGTTGAAAGAATCAAGACAAGTGTTAGTGCAATCAGAGCTTCTGGAAGAAAAATTGATGATGAAATGGTTATAAGTAAGGTTCTTAGAACATTACTCCCTATTTATGCAATAAGAGTTTCTGCTATTCAAGAAAGAAGATGTGAAGAAAATCACAATATAACTTTGGATGCCTTAGTTGGAAGATTGACAGCCTTTGAACTAGATAACTATGACAACTATGTTCCAACTTCTAAAAATATTGAATCAGCTTTTGAGGCCAAACTTTCACTCAAGAAAGGGAAGAAAATCCAATCAAAAAGTGAAGAAGAATCAGAGGAAAGTTCTGATAGCGATCTTGAAGTTATTGAAGCATTACTTACAAAGAAGTATTCAAGAGGCAGAGGAAAATACAGAGGTAAAACTCCTTTAATCTATTTTTCATGTGAAGAAATTGGTCATATTGCAGCTAGGTGTCCAAACAAGCAAAGAAAAGATGAGAAGAAAAATTACAAGTACAATGGCAAGAAAAATTTCAAATCATTCAAGGATAAAGGTAAGAAAACATGTTTCTTAGCTTAAGATTCAGATGATAGTGAAGAAGAAATTGTTTTCATTGCTGTAAAAGATGAATCTGATAATGATGAAGATGAGATGGCACTTATCTCTCATATAAGCAAGAATGATACATGGATTATAGATAGTGGATGTTCACATCATATGACTGGTGACACGACCAAGTTTGAACACTTTGAAAACTTTGATGGTGGTAATGTAAGGTTTGGAAACAATGAACCCTGTTGTATAAAAGGAAAGGGACGAATTTCATTAACCAAAGAACTTATATGTGATAATGCATATTGGGTCGAAGGACTAAAACATAATCTTCTAAGTGTAGCATAGCTAATCAACATTGGATTCAAGCTTGAATTCATGAATGGCAAAGCAAGACTGTTGGATGACAAAGGAAAACTGATAGGATCAGGCAAACAAACCAAAGGTAACCTATTTTATCTTGATCTTGGTGATTACTCATGTTTTATTGCTCAAATTGAAGAAAGTTGGTTATGGCACAAAAGGTTATGTCATGTAAATTTTGACAACATGATGAAAATAAGCAAATTCAAGAAAGTAAGAGGTATTCCTACTTTGAAGAAACCTGATGTTGGTCTATGCAAGAATTGTCAAATTGGTAAAATGGGAAAGTCTAGTTTCAAAAGTAAAAACTATCAGTCTGAAGATATTTTGGAAATTGTGCATACTGATTTATGTGGACCTATTGGAATTGAGAGCTATACCAGAGAAAAATTCTTTATTCTCTTTGTTCATGATTATTCTAGAATGATGACTGTTATGTATTTAAGAGAAAAGTCTGAAGCATTTGAGAAGTTCAAATGGTATTTAGCAAGAGTAGAAAAGGAAATAGGAAAAAGAATAAAATGCTTGAGATTAGACAGAGGTGGTGAATTCATCTCCCATGAATTCAATAATTTCTACATTGAAAGAGGAATCAAAAGATAGGTATCCGCCCTGAGAACTCCTGAGCAGAATGGAATAGCTGAAGGAAGGAATAGATCTATCATGGACTGTGCAAGGACTCTAATGATTGAAAAGAACATTGCTATGAAATACTGGAAGAAGCTATCAGCACTGTAGTTCATACCTTGAACTGAGTACAACTGAGAAAAGACACATTCAAGACTCCATATGAGCTATGGTATCGCTACAAACCAAATGTAAGTTACCTAAAAGTATTTGGTAGTAAATGTTACATCTTGAAAGAATCTAGAAAAGGAAAATTTGATGTAAAAAGTGATGAAGGAATATTTTTGGGATATTCTTGCAAAAGTAAGGCATATAGATGTCTAAATTTGTCTACTCACAAAATCATAGAAAGTGCACATGTGAGAATTGATGAGTTTGCAGAAAAGATTGAAGAAGAAAGCAAAAAGGAACCAAAGGACTACAAAAAATTTGTTTACATCAAACCTGATACATTGCCAGACACATGTAAGGAGACTACATCTACCGAGCCCAGTACAGTAACCAAGTCACAAGAAGAAGTTCTAACCGAGTCACAAAGTACCGAGTCTCAGTCTGAAGCTACCGAGCAAGTATCTACTGAGCCCGAGCAATTTGAACCTGAAGGTGAAGAAGATGACAATGTAACTCACTCAGGAAGCAAGGAACTTGTATTAGCCAAGTATGTCAGAAAGCATCATAAACTAGATCAGATTATTGGAAACAAATCAAATGGTACTATGACAAGAAGTAAACTAAAAGGTACATGTTTATTTGCTGATTTTGAACCTAAAAATGTCAAAGATGCATTAGAAAATGAAAGTTGGATTGAGGCTATGAATGAAGAAATAGAGAAAATAGAGAAAAATAAGACATGGACTCTTGTACCTAGGCCTAAAGATAAAAATGTAATTGGGACAAAATGGGTATTCAGAAATAAGTTGAATGAAGATGGTCAAGTATCAAGAAACAAAGCCAGATTGGTATGTAAAGGATATTCTCAAGAAGAAGGAATAGATTATGGAGAGACTTTTTCTCCTATTGTAAGATTAGAAGGTATGAGGACTTTACTTGCATATGCAGCACATAAAGGATTTAAGGTATATCAGATGGATATCAAATCTTCTTTTCTCAATGGTATTCTTGAGGAAGAAGTCTACATTGAGCAACCTGAAGGTTTTATTGATCTAGACAAAAGAGATATGGTCTGCAAATTACACAAAGCATTGTATGGTCTGAAACAAGCTCCTAGAGCATGGTATGAAAGATTACATAACTATCTTACTCAGATTAATTTCAAAAGGGCTAATGACAACAACAATTTATGCATCAAAGAAGGATCAGATAACAAAATTGTTTTGGCAGAAATATTTGTGGATGATACCATGTTTACAGGAAATGACGATTAGTGCAAAGAATTTTCAGAGCTTATGAACAAAGAATTTGAAATGTCTATGTTTGGTCAAATAAAATTCTTTGTTGGACTTCAGATTCAGTAGAACAAAAATGGTATCTACATTACTCAGTCTAAATATATCAGGGAAATACTTAATAAATTTGGTATGGAAGATTCAAAACCAGTTGGTACACCCATGTGTACTAGACTGAAGCTTACCAAAGATGATGATTCAAAAGAAGTAGATCAGACCTTATACAGATCAATGATTGGAAAATTACAGTATGTAGTACACACAAGGCCTGATATTGCCTTAGCAGTTGGAATAGTGGCAAGATTCTCGGCTAAACCTAGAGAAAATCACATGATGGCAATCAAAAGAATCTTGAGATATTTAAGGGGAACTAAAGATTATGGCTTGTGGTATAAATTTGGAGGCAATCTAGATTTAAAAGTGTTTACTGATGCTGATTGGGCAGGAAACATTGATGACAGAAAGAGTACAAGTGGTGGTGCATTCTTTCTTGGCAAGAGGTTAGTATCTTGGACTAGTAAAAAGAAAAATTGCACATCCCAATCCATAGCAGAAGTAGAATATGTTGCTACAGCAGTAAACTACTCTAATATTATATTGTTTAAATAGCTTTTGGAAGGCATGAAGGTTGAGATCAAAGAACCAATTGTTATGTTTTGTGATAATACAAGTGCAATAAATATTTCAAAGAATCGAGTAATGCATTCCAAAACTAAGCACATTGCAATTAAATATCACTTTGTCAGAGAATTGGTGCAGGACAAGGAAATCAGATTGGAATATATTCATACAAAAGAACAAATTGCAGATATCTTCACCAAACCACTACCTAAGAATGCATTCTTGTATCTAAGAGGCAAGTTAGGGGTCACTCCCCTGTCCGAGGTTCACTAAATAAAGTTTTAGTGATGCATCAACCAAAACATGTTGAAGATTAATCAGTTGATGCAGCATAGTCAGGGAATCATTGCATATGAATTAGTACATAAGGTACATTGATATTTATCAAAAATGTGTTAATTGTCTTTGGCATGTGTTGTCAAAGAGGGAGAGTTTGCTATCATTTCAAGAAATTTCTAAGAAGAATAATTTGAGAAGTTAAGAGGGAGAGTTCTTAGTCAGAGAAAGAAGGTTGAAGATGATGGGAATCAGAATGAAGCTAAGGATATGCTTCTTACTCTTGGTTTCTCTGTGAAATTTCATTGTGCTATGACATGTTGTGTTGCCATCAATGCCAAAGAGGGAGATTGTTGGATACAATTGTCTGAAGGACATTGTTGGATTACCTATGTGTTGTCTTTGATGTCACACAAATGTCATATCAATTATCGCTCCCAGTATCTACCGAGTTCAGTTAGTTAGCTAAGCGGTTCTTAGTATCTACCGAGCTCAATCGGTTAGCTAGGCAGTTTTTAGTGTCTACCGAGTTCTCTCGGGTGTCTAAAGGAAACTTGACAGGATAACAGTGTTAACCGAGCCTCCTCGGTTATCGAAGGAAAATTAGTGGTTACCAAGCTCTCTCGTTCTCCAAAGGATGTTGCAGAATTCGCTGTGGTTACCGAGTTCTCTCGGTCACCGAAGGAAATCTTTTCAGGATTAATGTTTACCGAGTAAGGTCGGCCCTTTCAAAGAATTTTGTTATTACAGTTTGTTTATCCCAACTGACTGTTATAATAATTATTACTGCCGACTTGACAATCTAAACGATTATGAAATGGCATATATATATAGAAGGTCAAATGGTGAATAAGAGATATACAACATGCAGAAATCATTTTGAAGAAAGGTGTGTGCAAATTTTGAAGGATGGTCAGATATCCTTGAGGAGCAGCAAAGATTTAATTGATCAGTAAGGATCTAGTGAAATAGAACAGAGATCTATATTCAACAATTCAGTTGCAGGTTATTTCATTGTTACTCTCTAGCAATTGTAGCAGTGATATCAAAATCTCTTAACCGAGTTGGTTTAACAACCATTTTGTAAATCCTCTAACAAGGTAACAGTTCTATTGAATTGTTTCAAGACCTCTTACAAGGCCACTCCTAGCAGGGTGATTAAATCCTCTAACAAGGTCACACCTAACAGTGTGTTTTGTAACCTTTTACCGGGTTGGCTTCTAACTGGGCATCACTTCAGAAGAGTGAAAACTAGTAACTAGTTACATTGGTGGTTTTTCCCATATTGGGTTTCCACGGTAAATCTGGTATCTCTTGTGTTCATGTTATTTTCTTTATTCATGTAAGTTAATCAATGATGAATGCTTAAGAACAGTTTAATTATTACACATTTCAAGAATCAAGTTTTCAGCATTTCTCTGTATATTTACCGAGTGGCACGGTAAATAATTTGTTAAGATATTTAAGGGATCAGTGGTAATATTTTGTGGTTAACTGATTCACCCCCCCTCTCAGTTACTACATCTATATTTCCAACAATCTTTATCCCCAGATCTTTCCACTTTCAACAGAGTTATTAAATTATTTTAATTGAAGGAAATTACAATCAATTTGACCCCATGGTCCCTCTAGACATAAAAGCCCCAAATTGCTCCCAAAAACTCTTTAAAACTAGGGCCTTCTCAATGTCGCCCTTCACAACAAAATATCAACCAACCAATGATAGATTTACCTGCCCCTTGGCATATATTAACAAATTCAATCGTAAAATATAGCCCTTTGTGTGTGAATGTTCAACACCTTCATGAAATTAGGATAATCAACTACAATTCTAAGAAAATACAATGCAAATTTAAGCTAAGAATTGAAATTAACATCCATGACATCCCATGGTTCTCTAACTAAGCTTGGTAAGTGAAGCTCTCACCCTATTCTCCACTAGTGATAATCCTAGAATGAGAAATATGATAGTACAATGCTTAATCTAGCTCTTAAACTCTCAAATGTGATACAAAGATAATTCAAATGCTCTCAATTGCTCTCAAAATGACTATAATGATGATGCTTTGCAAATGAATTTCTAAGATGATTATTGCTCTCAAAATGACTCTTATTTATAGAAAATTCCTAAGGGTAGGGGGTATAGTTATTTAATCATGATTTAGCCTTGGTTGAGTCAAAAACTTTGCAATGTTTTTAAATGGGGGTACAATTTAAATGTTTGTCTCAAAGGTTTGGACAATTAGACAAAATTGAGTGGTTGAGATGTAAAGTTGAAATGTGTGATTGAGATTCAACTATTTTGGAGTGATTTATGTCCCTTTGTCCTCAATTCTCATTGGTTCCTCAAATTTGTGTTGAAAGATATTAGGATTAATTAAATTCCATTAATTAATTAAATTAGCCATGTAAGGGAATAGGTTCACTTTGATTTTTGATTTAACAACTATACAATTAATTGATTAAAATCAATTATATAGTGTTTTTGACCCCTTTAAGCTTGTATTTAATTATTTAATGTCATTATTTGATTTTTCCTTTGATTTTAATGATTTTGTCCAACTTTGATTATAAATGTCCATTTAAAAATTGATTTGATCCATTTTGATGAGAATTAGAGCATTTTGTTAAGATTTTGTCATTTTGATGGTTCTTAAGCACTTGTCCATTTTTGAGTGTCTACAAATGCCCCTCTTTGAATTGATGTGCGAAGCTCATTGATTGAAAGAAATTTGAAGTCCTGATCACTTTTAGGTCCTGATTAACTGATTGATAACTGATTTAGGTCTTGATTTGATACCTGGTATGATTAATGATACTACTTGATATGATTCAACATTTGATATGATATGCTCCACTGATAATAGTTTGAAATTTTGATGTCCCAAGTTCCATGATTTTTGATGCCAATTTGATACTCTTATGATGCCCCCTCAGAAATGAAACATATTGTTCATTTAGTAGAAAAATTTGATGAGTTTGATTTATTTTGATCCAATATGTTTACATTTCTGAAAAACATTGATGATATTCCTAGTTCAACAAATGCCCTGGTTTGATTTGATATGCTGATATAGGTCGATTGGTCAAAAATTCACCTCAAAATTAGGTCAAATTAGCATAAATAGGTTGAAAAACCTAATTTTACCATTCATTTTCACTTTTGACTATTGAGATTTTACTATGATCCTGCGATAGCTGATTACGATGGCTGTGTCTATTCGAGAGCATCGGTTTGAGAGAGCTCATCGGTATCATAGACCCTTGGATTATGGACCTCTTGTGAGTGATTCTGAATTTCTTCATGCATTTATTGCAACTTTTTAGCATTTATTGCATTTATTTCATGATTTTGTAGTTTAAAATTTGCAAAATGACACGTAGCATAGATGAAATGCCGTGTAGAACCTTAAAACAACACATTAGCGCATTTAAATGACACCTCCACATAGTTAAATTCTGCTTAAGATAGTTAAAATGGCATGTGATCAATTTTAAATGCCGCGAAGAACTAGGGTTTTATTGCCAATTTATAGATGATATTCAGCTTGAGAAACCCTAGGTTTTAAATGATGCCTAGGCATGATAAAATGCCACCTAGAGCTTTAAAATGACACATGCAATGTGAAGTACCATGTATGAGTAATAAAGTGCTGCTTATGCAATCTTTTGCACCACCTAAGGTAAAATGCCGCTTCCTAATAGGAAAATGACACCTAAAGGATTTTTGAAATTTTTGAAACTCAAACTTGTTTTTCTGATAAAAATTTGATAACTTTGAATGATTGATTGATTTTCCAAGATAGATAGGTCTATTGTAGTTAAGAAAAACAAATTATTAGGATATTAGGATAATGGTACCAATGAATGTTTGATTTGTCAATCTGATAGGATAGAAAATTGATAGTATGATACTAATAGGTAGATACTGATAATTCATTCTCAGGACATAGAGACACAAACAAATAGTCCTAGGTTTGATTGCTTGATACTTTGATTCTTTAATAGGATTGATTGAATTAAAATGATCCACTGATATAGAATACTAATATGATTCCCTTGATTTGCCAAATAGACACATTTCCATAAACTTTACATACGGACTGTTGCTTCTTGGGTTATAGATCTAGGTCAGGAGTTGACCACAACAAAGTACCACGTCATTGAGATGTGTGGCTTGAGTTTCCTTCTTGATATCTCATGGTTTCAGCTGAACCCTGGTCTTCTTACAGCTATGGTAGAGAGATGGCACTCTGACCATAATACCTTTCATTTACCTTTCAGGGAGATGACCATCACTCTAGAGGATGTGTACAGATTGCTGCGTATTCTGACTTGGGTTGAGATGGTTTACTATGATTCAGTCTATGATAAACCATTTTGTAGATGGGTATTTGGAGATAACACCATTGATGATGAAACTATCACATGGGTGCAATTTGCTTCATTTCTCACTTTGCCAGTAGTTTTGGGTGCTTTGATAGGTAGATTACTACTTCCCGAATGGCAAGGTCATGGTTTTTCTATTGGATGGGGTCATATTCTCGAGGATTTTCTTGCACAGCCTCAGTGTTTTGATTGGGGTTCTTGCATCCTAGCACAGTTATATCATGATTTTGATGAGGTGGTGTATAGATCGAGTGCTTCCTTGTCGGTAGGTGTTGTTATTTTGCAGTTGTGGGTATGTGAGCATCTTCCCATTATGAGACCATTGTCAGATCGTATCAAACATCATGGTTTTCCTTATGCTTTTCTATATAGTGGCATGGTTGTCCAACATCGCTTGGGCAAACTAGAGTACTGGCACTGTAGGATTGATGATATTGACTAGGTCATTTGGAGACTATATTTGGGCTGCAAGGGTTAAAGGGAAGATGATGAGGAGCTCCCGTATATGTATGATCCCCGTTGGATGATTGGTTGGTCGACCCTTGTGATAGAGAGATTTTTTTTTGGTCGAGTTTCCTGACAGTACGTTAGGGTTCAGGATATGCCGCAGGGTATAACGTTATATGCTCGAGTGTTGGCAGAGTGGTCTATGTGGGGTGTTCAGATTGATTTTGAGTTTTCTTGTGACCAAATTTCTAGGATGATGTTTTACAGATGGGATATATTAGAGCATGTGGCAGATGCTGGTATGGCTGCAAAGTTTAGAGATTGGTGGTCGTGGAATAGGTTTTTGAGATTTACCGATCCTGCAGAGCCTATTCCAGACACAGATGAGCGATTAGAGGATGATGGTAGAGATGATGATGGTGATGATAGTGGTAGACCTAGATGTCATCAAGCTCATAGAGGAAAAAGAGTTCCTAGAGCTATGGATAGAGGATGAGATGGGCCACGTGTATGAGGTGGACATGTCAGGGATAGGGCCAGAGATGGTAGGTAGGTACAATAGAGACCTAGATAGGGATAGGGACCTGGGTTTGTTCATCCTAGAGTTGCATTAGTACAGGGACAATAGAGATAGTAGAGAGTTAGGAGATAGGTACATATTGATGCTGCTAGGAAGTTTCCTGGTGGACATGATCCATTGGTTTAGTTACAACAAGTTGCATTGGCACAACATGAGTAGATTCTGGTACAATAGGTGCCTCCACAGGGGCCTCAGTCTCAGGATATGGGTCAAACATCTCAGCCTACTCCTAGCATGGATACTATATCACAGGATGTGAGGACTTTATAGGCAGGTTTATCAGCTATTGTTGGTAGATTAGATTAGGTAGTGACTATGATGCAGCAGTTTATGACCATTATTACTCAGAGACCTAGTATTGCTAGCACCAGTTAGACTCCTACATAGGATAGATCAGGTGACAAGGGTCTAGATGGATCAGGTTTTGGTGATGGATCAGGTGACCCAACATGATCATGATTATTGATTATGGATCTCCTCATTGATGAACTTATTGTATCATGTTGATGTTTTATTGATGACTTGATATATCACTTTGATGATGACATTGTATCTTTGATATATTGATTTGATGGATCATTTGATGTTATGACATTTATATGATGATATACTTTTCCTTGATTCTCTTGATGTGTACATGTGAGATTATTTTTATATGCAGCTATATGTGATGTTTATGATGCATTTACTTTTGATTATGTTATGAATGCAATGTATCTCATATATGATATAGATAGATGCATGTAATGATCATGTAATTTTTGATTTTCAATGTATGGATGCAAATGCTTTATTGTGGAAATATGGATATATGATGAATGCAACTATGTTTTTGATTTTGTTGATGTATGCAATTCTTTAACTAAATTCATGCAAATGATGTATGAGCAATGAATATCTTTTGTCTCTTTTGCTTTTATGATATAAGGATAATGACTAATGAGTAACGCTATGAATGAATGCAAAAGATAATCTCACATGATTGATTTGAATCAAGGATGATGTTTTTAATCGAACCCCCTTTCTTTTCTTGTTTTGATCAAGCTAATTAACTGAACCCCTTTTCCCTTGGAAAAATAACTACAAACATGCACTTAATCTAACATGAAAATGCAATGCAATGCAACAATTGTCACTAGCTTTTAGCAAAGAAATGCCATAGAGAAATATTTTCATCATTGAGCATTGTAGGACCGGAAAGAATGTACAACCATCACTGACCACATCATGATGATATGAATACCCCTTTATATTGCATTTGGTAACACCCTTTAGGAAAATAGTACAACCCTCACTAGTTGAATGACCAACCATGGGAGTATGAATACCGATTTCAACGGATTCAATGTTGCAAGTGGATTTTGGTATTAAGATATTGGAAAATCTAAATAGCCAAGGTATCCATTTGCATAAACAAGCAAAAGTCAATCCTCCATCCTATATGATAGTCCTCAATGGTTCTTTAATGACCATGTCATTAGATGAATTCACATAAGTTGTTGGATCTCCCTTAAGAAAATCACTCAAAGAAAAGAAAAATATCATGTCTCCATCATTGCCAATCTAGTCAAAACATCATTGATTTGCTAAAAAGACATGATAAAAGTCAATAAATATTATCAAAAGAGCTTCAAGTGTTTTGCAATGTATCAATATTTTCAATAGAATTTCCAAACATTCTGATCATTTAAGTGATGTCAATTTTTAATCCCGAATAATAAAGTCAATGAAGGCTCAAGGATCAAGTTGTAGGATCAAAATACTTGATTATGAACAATGATATCCATCAAAGGTTCAACAAAAATCTCTCTCTTCTGAAGCTCTAATAATTCCCTCTCTGATGTGTGACTGAATGTAGCACTATTGAATCTGTTTGTACCAAAAATCCAATCCTTTCCTACCCCCAAGTGATAAATGTGATCGTGTGACAAACTTGGGGCAAATAGGCCATTCAACAATGCAACTGAAAGGTCTTTATTATGACTATGCACAAATGATGGATGCAATGTAGATTTACAAGTGAGATGATGGAAATGCAATATGTACACATGCAACTCTGAAAGACTTAAGGGAACAAAAGGTGCTTGATTGCCAAGTTTTCACCTTTTGGGTTTTATTGCTCTTTTTCTCTTTTTCATTTTTTTTTGCTACCAAGGTGCCTATTGCTAGGTTTTCACCAAGGCACTTTTTTATCTTTTTTCCTTTTTTTTTCAATTTTGAACTTTTCTCAATGTTTTTGATCTTTTTGATTTTCCCATATACAAGAGTGATGCTTGAGTCATCAGATACACTCATCTAATACTCTTTCTTCTAATTCTCTTTCATTTGATTAGGTATGGAACCTCTTTAAATGGATGCTGTTAATGGGCTCTTGTAGTTCTTCCCCATCACAATTGGTGAGTTTATAGGTCCCCGTTCCAAATGAAGAGACAATGATGAACAGACCAAGCCAATTCACTTCCCATTTTCCCTTCTTCTCCCTATCTGCTTGATTTTTAGGGTTCTCCCTTAGCACTAAGTCACCTACTTGAAAGACTCTTGTTTTGATATGCTTATTATAGTGTCTAGAAATCTTGTTTTGATAGACTTTCAAATGTTCATAATCTTGTGCTTGATGTTCTTCTAATAGCTCCAATTGTTGAAGTCGGGAAACTCTATAATCCTCATCTACTATTAATCCTTGCAACAATACTCGTAAAGATGGGATTTAAACCTCCAAAGGTAAAACAACTTCGGTTCCATAAACCAATGAATATGGTGCAACTTCTGTAGGTGTCTAGATGCTAGTTCTATAAGCCCACAATGCTGGGTTGATTTGCAAATGCTAATCTCTTCCTGATTTGTTTATCGATCTTTTCAAGATTTTCAAAATGTTCTTATTAGTTGCTTCGACTTGTCCATTTCCTTGCAGATAATAAATGGAAGAAGAGTGATGTGTAATGTGGAAAGTATCACAAAGTTCATCCACATCTTTGTTCTTGAATTGTGATCCATTATTAGTGATGATGGCATGAGGAATACTATATCCGCAAATGATGCACGATTAAGAATAAACATGGAGATTTGTTTTCCCATGGCGGTGATCAAAGGAATGACCTCTACCCATTTAGTGAAGTATTTCATAGTCGTGATGATGTATTTGTGCCCATTGGAAGAAGGTGGAGAAATTACACCAATCAAGTCAAATCCCCATTGATAGAATGGCCATGGTGTAAGAAAAGGATGTAATTCTTGTGCTAGTACATGTATCATGTCACCATGGTATTGACATTTGTTGCATATTTTGACAAAGTGACAAGCATCTTTCTCTAAGGTTTTCCAAAAATACCCCATGCGAAGGATCTTCTTAGCTAGGTTTAAACCACTTGAATGCAACCCACAAATGCCCTTGTGAACCTCACATATAGCTACCTAAGACTCTTCTTCCTCTAGACATCTAAGCAAAGTCCCATCAAGACCCTTACGATATTATGTGTCAGAAAGAATAATCTAATGGGCTGATTGTCAGATGAAATTTCATTTTTGGGCTCGGGATTGGTCTAAAGGTAACACTTGGTCTTTGAGATATTTATATATAGGGCTGTACCAAGGTGAGTCATGTCCATTGAGTAATGCAACAATTTGGGTATCGGGAAGGTCAAATGCTAGTTTTTCCAACTCTTCCACCAAGAATTCATACCTCTCATTCTAATCAGGTTTTTGTAGCAATGAAGCCAAGGTAGCCATTGCATCAGCTGCTTTGTTCTTCTCTCTTGGGATTTTCTCAAAAGTTATCAAAGCAAAGTACCTTTTCCAAGCATCAATCATTGTCTTGTATGGCATTAGTTTTTCATCTTTGGTATTGTATTCATCATTGACTTGATTGATTACTAATTGAGAGTCTCCATACACTTGTAGCTCGGTGATGTTCCATTCTAAAGCCATCTTGATACCAATGACTAAAGCTTCATATTTGGCTATGTTGTTTGTACATGGGAAAAATAGTTTGTATGACTTGGGAATAGTATACCCTTGAGGGGTAACCAATAATATGCTAGCCCCAGAACCTCCTTGTGTATATGATCCATCAAAGTACAACTTCCATGTCTTGGCTTCTACGTTGATAATTGCTACATCCAAAAACTCCACTTGAATGGTTTGTGTAGAAATCAATGGATTTTCCACCAAGTGATCTGCTATCACTTGTCCTTTTATGGCCTTCCTATCCACATACTAAATGTTGAACTCACTTAATATCATGACCCATTTTTCTATTCTACTTGTTAAGGTAGTTTTGCTAAGCAAGTATTTTAGAGGGTCAATCTTTGCAATAAGCTTCACCTTGTGCATCAACATGTAGTGTCCCAATTTTTGTGAAGTGAAGAAAACTGCTAGACATGATCTTTCCATGAATGTGTCTAGTTCAATTCATATTTGATCAATGTGCGGCTCAAGTAGTAGATAGTTCTTTCCTTTCCTTGATCATCTTCTTGTGCTAAAAGAGCTCCTCAAGATCTCTCATTTGTAGATATGTACAACAAAAATGGTTTTCCTTTGATAGGAGGCATTAGAATTGGTGGATTTATGAAATAATTTTTCAACAAAGTGAAGGCTTTGTCACATTCTTCATCCCATGTGAAAATGGTATCTTTGTGTAGCAATATTGTAAATGAATGACATTTTTCCACTAGTTGAGAAATGAACCTTCTTATTGATTGTAGCTTCCCTTGAAGAGACCTCATTTGGCTTATGTTCTTTGGAATTTCCATATCCATTATTTCTTGAACCTTTTCAGGATCCACTTCAATGCCTTTTGCAGAAACTATGTAGCCTAACAATTTGCTGGATTGAACACCAAAGGCACATTTTTTTGGATTAAGCCTCACTTTGAATTGCTCCAAACGTGTGAATATCTTTTCCAAAATTTGCAAGTGGTCTTCTCTTTGATGTGACTTTGCCAATATGTCATCCACATAATCTTCTAGGAAGGTGTGCATCATATCATGGAAAATAGTGGTCATCGCCCTTTGGTAAGTAGCTCTAGTGTTTTTGAGGCCGAAAGGAATTACATTCCAACAAAAATTTCCCCAAGGGCATGTGAACGCTGTCTTTTCTTGGTCTTCAGGTGCAATTTTAATCTGATTGTATCCACTAAAACTGTCCATCAATGAATACATAAAGTGACTAGCTGTTAAGTCCACTATTGCATCTATGCTTGGGAGTGGGAAGTCATCTTTGGGGCATGCAAGATTCAAGTCTCTAAAATCCATGCACACGTGAATGGATTTGTTGTGCTTGGTAACTGGTACAATATTGGATATATTCAACATAGGCAATTGCTCTTATAAATCCCACCTTCAACAATTTCTCCAATTCTTCTTTAACTAGGAGAGCTATATGTGGGTGCATCTTCCTCAACTTCTACTTGATGGGCTTAACCCCTGATTTATCATTCAAATGGTGCATGATGAAGTTTGGATCCAATCCTAGTATGTCAGCATAGGACCATGCAAAGTTCACTTGTTTTTCTTGGAAAAACTTGATAAAATCCTTTCTTTTAAAGGTGTAAGTGAAGCTACTAGGTGTATGAATTTAGGCGCCAATTCTGTTCCAATATTGACCTTTTTTGTCGGCTCTATCAGAATTGGTGATCTTTCCTCTTCATGTTCGGGTAGGGTATCCAACCTCTCTTTCTTTGGTGCCACAGTTGGGTTTTCACCATAGGAAACATCCTTTATCTTTACTTTTTTTGGTTCTAGTGCTGCCACATGGTGGTTTTCACCACTATAACTTTTCATTTTTTAATTTTTTTTCATTTTTTTTCTTGGATTAAGAGGTTGGACCCCCATCATTCTCATCATGTGTAGATTAAACTCATTGGTGAAAGAGGGCTCAACCAAATTTAAGTATTGGGTCATTGCTTGGTCATTGGGAAAATATAGTAGGTCATTTGTTTCGATTAGTTCCCAATCGATAAGGTTGGGATGCATCAAGGATAGGGAGTTAATGGGAAAAGTATCATCAACTAGGTTTAAGGACATGACCTCATTGGATGGTTCATACATTGTATCATTAAGGTCAATAATGTGAGCTTGCTCGAGATGGTCCATGGAAGAAGGATTGAAGTCCTCTTCACTTGAGTCCTCAAAGATTTCTCCGGGAGAGAAAACATGTAGGGTAAACCTACCATATGAATCATCCCACTATGAAGCTATATAAGGTTCACCTACCCACTAATAATTATGTGCTTTCCCTATGGGAAGTGTCTCCGGATCTTCATTAATTTGAGTATCTTCTTGAGTGTTGTCTTGAGTATTGTCCTCTAAGACGTCTACGGGGAAGAATGCATGTGGGTTAAAATTAACATTCAAATCACTTTCCCACGAAGGTTCTTGAGGTTCCCTTACCCATGAATGAGTAATATGTGCCTGCCCTATGTTAGATTCTTGTAGACTAGGCTATATGTATGTAGAAGATGTCTCTGAATCCTCACTATCTTGAATTTGTACTTTAGGGATATTAGAAAAAGAGTGTATTTCAACGATCTCTTTATCATGGCACGAGTCTTTGGATAAAGTGTCCCACTCATATTCTCAGGAATCATCACTATCAACATCGGATTCCACCATGTTCACTTGTGGATAGGAATCATGCATGGGGCTGGAACTTTCTCCTTTGTGCTGGTAACCTACCCCTGATTTTTATTCTTTTGACCTCCAAGAAGGTTCAATAGGCTCTAGAAAACCTCTATTTCTTTTACCTAAGGGTCCTCTTCCCTTATACCCCATTTTTTGCATTATTTCAAACCGTTTTCCATATTGGTCGGTTTGAATGTTAATGTGCTGAATTCTCTCCATGGGGGTATTTGAGGTATCATTTTCATCTTGATAGAGGCATTGGAGAACTTCATCTTCTTCTTTGTCAAATGATGACCTGTCACTTTCTCTTACAAAATAAGAGTTATATTTGTGAGGAAGATGTTCCTTAGAAGGTCTCCCATGTGTTCTTGGAGATGTAGGTAAGTTGAATAGGGAAACAAAATATTCCCCTATTCCCTTGGAATTGATTTTACATTTTTTTTCACATGTGTGCATCATCTCACTCATTTGTTTGTAATGGTCCTCTTTAGCTTTGTCTTTCTCTTCTTTGGTGGGTTTGAAAAATTCTACTTCTGGTGGACATGCTTTATCTGAATTTTTATTTGAATTTGGACCCTCATAACTCACTTTCTCCTTTCCTTTAGTTGATGTAGTTGAGTTAGTTCGAGGAGGGTTTGAAGTAGAAGAAGCACTTAATGTTAAGTTAGGATCATCCGCTTTAATGTGTTCAATGGTAGCCCTTGGAATAATCCCTTCTCTGTTATGAGGAATAAATAACTCATGAATCAACTTTAGTGCATTGCAATATTGGAAAGGATTTGAATCCCCTCCAATTGTGATTTCCTCACCCATGTATGGAAATTTGATACATTGATGATACGTGGAAGGAACTGCTTGCATCTCATGTATCCACGACCTCCCCAATAGGATATTATAAGTTAATTTCATATCTAAGACTTGGCATTTTGTGTCCTTTTTGATAGGTCCAACTTGAATGGGCAATATAATCATGCCTTTCGAAGACCTCTCCACCTCATCATAAGATTTTATGGTAATTCTCTTTGTAGGATCAATGCATGACTTGAATAATCCTAAAGACTTGATAAGGCTCAAAGTACAAATATTAAGACCAGCTCCCCCATCTATGAGAGCTCTCTTAACCCTATGTCATTTAATCAAGACTTCTATATGCATCAACATATTTTGGGGATGGGTAATGGACATGTCATCATGGTTTGAAAATGAAAGACAATGCGGTGTGATGAGGTGCCCTACCATATTCTAAAACTTCTCCTCTTCCAAGTTGATAGAAACATTAGTTTCCACTAGAGCTTTCTCTAAGATCTCCTTGTGATTTGGAGATAATTTTAATAACTCCAAAATAGAAATTTGTGCTAGAGTCTTTTGTAGTTGATCTAAAAAATTATATGGATCTGCTGTTGTAGATAGTTGTTTAGTTAAAATGCTAGATTGCGGAGGACCAATAGGTTTAGGATCAACCCCTTGTAGGGTAATCCTTGAAGTTTTCCCCCTAGTGATAGCATTTAATGTTTCTACTTTGGATTGTTCTTTGATCACAATAGTATTTACAACATGCTCACCCTTGGACAATGTATTGATCACGTTATCATAATGAGGAGCAAAATTGATATTGTTGCTGCTTTGCTTATTCCCATTGGATGGTTCACCTTTCTCATGGCTATAAAAAGGTTGTTTAAATGCTATGTGATCTTCATTACTTTGAGGCCCTTCTATAGTGATCACACCATTATCGATCAGATCTTGTACCACATTCTTTAGCTGTAAACAATCATTTGTGGTATGTCCTCTATTTCGATCATATTAACAATGGCTATTCTCACTCCATCAATTGGGTTTATTTTGTGGCTCATGTAGTTGAGGTCTAGGTAGATAGATAATCTTATTTTCCATGAGGGTCCTCAATGCCTTCTCAAGAGGTTCACCCAAAGGTGTAAATGTTCTCTTGCATGATGGTGCCAAGAACTGCTTAAACTTGTTACCTCCTTGATTGTTCCCAAAGTTGCCACTATTGGTATCACTGTTGAAAGGCACTTTGGGAACCTGATTTGCATTATTCACCTGATTAGGTGTTCTTGTGAGAGAAAAAGGAGTTACTTTTAAATTATTAGCATCAACAACACCGTCATTGACCACTCCTTTATTGTTGTTCTTCAACCCAAACCGACTATAGCTGTTAGAAAAGTTCTTATTTTGGTTGTTATAGTTGTTGTTGGAGGTATTTTTATTGTAATTCTTATTGTCCTTGTAAAGTTTAAACTCTCCACTCTTAACTAATACCTCCTCGGTTGTCACTCCATTCTCAATAAGATCTTGGAAGGTCTTGACATTGCATTCTCAATCGATAATTCATCTCGTTTCTCAAGCTATTGATAAAGATATCCATCTTTTCTTTTTTTGGTACGCTCCGAAGCTATCTAGAAAATACCATCCTCCATCTTTGTAGGAAAATTAGGAATCCTTCTCCTTTTTTCTTGGTATTACATAAGGTGATCATTGTAACTTCGTGTTTGATATTGTATGAATAGTGTGTTACAAATTTAGAAGCTAGCTCTTCAAAAGTTCATATGCCGAAAGGTAATTTCGAAAACCATTCCATGGCCATACCTCCCAAACTCCTAGGAAATAATCTCATTAAATAAGTTGTATCATGCATGAACTCTAAGCTCAATGCACAAAATTCCCATAGATGATCTTGAGGATTAGATGTTCCTTTGTATTTGTCATACTTAGGAAATACTATGTTGATAGGGAATGGTACCATGACTAGACTCTTGTCAAATGGAAAAGGACATAATGCTTCTATTGAAAAGGGTTTTGGAGCCCCACTTTTCTTTATTGTGTCCAATTGCATTTAAAATAACTTAAATTGTTTATTCATGATATCAATCGGGCTCTCTTTAACTTTTGGTTGCTTAAGTTGATTAACATCATAGTCACGAGGAAGTTTAAGATCTGCTCGGGCTAGGTCCATAAAATATTTCTCCTTATCTCTCTCTAATGCCTTTTTCATGAGTTTCAAGAAATACAGGCTTTGTATAGCTTCACTAACCTTTTCATTAGTGGTATCCTTAGCAATTGGTTCACCATTACCCCTATTGTTAGTGTTATCAACTCCTTGATTGTTAGGGTCTGTTCCTCCATTATTGGTATTACCCTGATTGTTTGGGTCAATACCTCCCTTGTTGGTGTTACCCTGATTGTTTAGGTCAATACCTCCATTGTTGTTATTACCCAAGCTACCATAGTATATCATGTTGGTTTCCACTTGAACGGATTCTTGTGGTATTCTTGGGGTGATAAAAGTATCACTTAGGAAAGGAAGCTCTTGCCTTAGATAAGTTCGGCCTGCTTGTAAGGTTTTCTTTATGTAATATGATAGAGGGAAAGCTGGCATGAGCGTACAAGCTCTTGGATATGGGCTTGATCTTACTTGCTTGTGGCCAAATCCTTATAAAATTTTCAAGATTGCTCAAAACTAGGATTTCTAACCAGGTAGGGTACTAGAACAAATAAAATAGCCAAAAGGGTATCTGAATATAAAGTCAATTTTTTTTGAAACCCTCGAGAAATGTTCACTATTTTCCCTTCTTTAATTCTGGGTGTCACTTGCCTGTGTGTAGGTGTGACTTAGCAATTAATACGTGGTGACTAGAATATTCTTAGGTGACACTTTGTAGGTGAGCAGGCGGCTTTTGCCTATTGATAAGTGTCTTTTAAATTTTTCTAGGGATCACTTAAACTGTCATAGGCATGACTTCATTATTAATAGGCATTTTTTGAATAATCATAGGTGTGACTTTACTGTGCATACACAATTTTTCTTTGTGTGCAGGTGACACTTTGCATACCAGGTTGTAAATTTCAAATTTAAAAAATTGTAAGACTAGGTCTGCGGAATTTTCTTTCTTGAAAATGAAGTACAAATGCAACACACACATCAAATTTGCACCATATCCCTAAAACAACGCTAAAAGTGTATGTTCTCGATCATTTTTCACAAGTATCAACAAGAATATCTTCCAAGAAAACTACTTGGAGTTAGATTTGGCTTTTAACACATTTGGCTCTACAAGGTAGCTTACTACTTATCAAGATTTAATGAATACTTCCATTCTAAATCATGTCAAATTCTTTTTCCCACTTGCGGGCTTCCCACACACACAAAAGAACGATTTGGCACAATCCAAAAGAACTACTAGAGGAAGTGAAGAAACTTGCACACAACCTAGTCACTCCCCTATTAAGGAAGAGTGTATTTTTTTTTAATAGTGGGTTGGATAGTACCATGGAAAAAGTGATTGTCTCCCTCTTGGGTCATTCCCTCTCACTATCCTCGTAAGGAAAATCTCGGGAGGCAGGCCCTCTATTGGTCTATTTTAACTAGCATGTATAGAAAAGAAAGAAATTAAACTTAGTCCAACAAGTTTGGGAATTTGGTTCACTTAGAAAGTGAAGAGCATATCCCTATTGTTGTTCTTTGTTCCAAACACCTCAATCGGATTTTTTTCTTTTTCAATCTCTTGACAAGGAGATTCTTAATAAACGAAGTGTTTGGTTAATTCCTCCCTTCCTTTCTACCAAATTGAACTAACATGTTTGGCTTTTTGATCCACTTCAAAAAATGGAGAGCATATGCCTAATGCTTGTTCAATTTGACAAATAGTAAGGTTTCTCTATTAATCTAGATTCAATGAATTGCCACAATTTAAGAAAGTGCAAGCTTGATTTGATGAATACCTCTTTTTGTAGCTAGCAAAGGCTAGGTGCTTTTATGAGGTTTTTGGCTTTTTTTTTAAAAACTCCCTCACCTAGTGGCAATCATTCCCACTCCCTCCTCCAACAAGTTAGTCAACAAAGCCATACAAAATGAGGGAAACCAAAAAGGAACAAAGTGTAATTACAATTAAGTGTTTTTGACAAGATTTTTCAAAGAAATTATAACACCTTAATGCAAGAAAATTTAACTCAAAGTAGGGAATTTCATCTTGTAAGCACATAATACTTTAATGTAATGAGCATACAATTTCTCTTCTAATCCCAAGCTTTCCAAAATTGCAGCACTATGAATCTCTTTTTTACATTTAATTTGTGTTCTTACCTCTTTGCTTGCTTGTGTGACTTTGTTTTCTGGTTTCCTGACTTTCCTGTGTTTGCTCATCTGCAGGAAAAACACAAACAAAGAGTAAGAAAATAGAAATTAACAATTTGATAGAAAATTTAAATGAAAAATGCTAGGCGTCATTTATCAGCTAAAGCGTGCCACTTAACAACTAGCAGGTGTAACTTTAAGAATCACATGCGTCACTTTCCAGTGACTCAAGCGACTTTTAAAGATTACTAAGTGTGACAATTTGACTGACAAGCATTAAAAGAATTGAAAATTGTGTATGATAAAGTATTCAAAGCAGCAAATAACAACTACTAAGTGTTAGCTAAAGAATACTAGGCATGACATGTCATGTAAATTGAGTAAGAATCATCATAGGCGGTGAAGTTTAGCTGATAGGCATTAGTTCTCAAATCACATGCGTCACTTTACGCTTGCAGGCATAACAATTTATCTCACAGGTGCCAGAAGAATAAAAAGATAGAAGAGATAGAATCACTCAGGCGTCAGTCAATTCCTTCCAGGTGTCGTCAAAACTCTCACAGGCATTAGCAAATCCTGTGTAGGCATCCTTTCTCCTATTTTCTGCAAAATTCACGGAAAAGTGAAGACAAAAACACACAAAAATTGATGAAAATGTTAAAAATGAGGCTCAAAGCCCCACAGTGGGTGCCATTTGGTGTGTGAATATGCATGATTGATTAAGTGAATATGCATGATTGTTTTATTTGGTCTCAGGCCATACAAAATATTGTGTTATGATTTAAATATTTTCATTTCTAACCTTATTTAATTGCTTTTCCAAGCATTCTAACTTATAAATCTTATATCTTATTTCATCCTAGGATCTAATTATTCTATTTAGGACCCTCCTATCCATCTAGATCCCATTTAGGCACTATTGGCCCCCCTTAGAAACAATTTGGTCCTAAGGTCCTTATAAGGACCTTTAGGACTTTTGACCTTTACATTAAATTAATCATTACAAATGGCCATGATTTACCTTAAGACATACCAATTTACCTTAACTAATGCCCTTAAGTCTTCTTCCATGTCTTGTGTCTTCATGTGGCCTTGTTCTCTTCTAGGTGCCCCTGCACCATAATAAGCCTTTTCGCAACTAAATATGTTTATCCTCTACTTCTATGCACCATTCATATAGGGATTTTATAACTGACAATAATCATCCAATTAGATGGTATTCTTGTTACTACATGGCTACATGATCTATGATGGGATGTTGAATTCCATTGAATACTCCATGTTCCAAGTTTTATTTAACTAGTTTTTAAATTTTTTTTTTATAGAATAAATCAATTCTTGTTAGAAGGTGACATGCATGAATAAGGCTTTAATAACATTTATTACTATTGCTCTGAATTCTTTCTTATGAATACATAATTCTTTTATGAGTGATGGTTGGAATATCATAGTAGATTTTATGCTAGATCATAGTCGATATTATAGTCTATTGTTATATTTTAATTTAAGTGATATTGAATAAAAGTGGATGGTGACTTTTAGTTAAGTAAGGTGTTGAATTTATTTGAGGTTACAACTCCTCAAACAAGGGCCACTTGAGGTGACATAACTCTCTATTAGAAATAAAATATTGAGTTATTTCCTTTATTCATTACTATTCAAATATTTAATTTAGTATATTTCATTTTTGTTAATTCTAAATAGTTAATTTAGTATCTAGTTCATGTATGTTAATTTCATGTGGTGTTCAATACATGATTAATTTAGTGGATGTTAGTTTCTATTAAGATTCTTGTACCAAATTTCTATTAAGTAGTTGATTTTAGTTAGATTTTTTACAAGCTATTTTTCTCATACATAGCCAAACTATGTCACCCATAACCAAAGTTGTGTGAATAAAATTAGTATTAGATTACTTTCAATGTTCTTGTCCTTAATTTTAATTTTACTCTTTTATTAGAAGCTTGATTTACTTTTTTATTCATATAGTGTAGGTTCCATCCAAGTAGACACTCCTTAGCCGATAATTAAATGAGGCTCTTTTACGATGGAGAGTTACTTAATATGAGATTAGTTTCCCTGTTAGGAGAGTGTATTGAGTTATCTACACCAACTAATCATCCATAATAGAGAGCATTCAATTGGACTTGTGACAAGTGTCACAAGAGGATACTATACTCTTAACATAAATAATGAGATATATAGTTATTTTAGCAAGTGAAAGAATATGAGGAGATGCGGTGTGAAGCCAAGCATGCTCACATATGTGTAAGCATGGAAGGTGGATGAGAGGGAAGCATGCTAACAAAAGTGTGATCAAGGAGTTGAAATTGAGTCAAGGTTAAGGAATATGGTAGAGGATTATCACGCTCAAATTTGGCATTTTCACACATGAGAGAAAGGATTGTGACGAGTTATCATGCTCACAAATGTGGGAGCATGGTGTGGGTTTAGGTGGAGGGCTAACATACATCCAAGTTATCATGGTCATACATGTGTGAGTGAGGACTAAGATGAGTTGGTATGCTCACACATGTGTGAAAAGGAAGAGGACTTTGATCTACATATTATTTGATGTTAATAAATTTGACATTTATCCATGTGAGTGGATTGGAGTGCTACGATTTAAGAACAAAGTATTTTCCTAGAGAGGGTGTGGTGGAGCTTAATATCATAAGAAAATTGAGGTGACTATTAATTAGTGTAATCATATTAGTTAAGTATGATATTAATTAATTTATTAGATGGAAGAAATGAAGGACTAATTTTAATCAATTAATTTGGTTTTTTAATTAACTTTAGGGAAGAGTTAATGTATAAAGATTAATTGTAAGAATAATTAATTAAATAGTTAGTTTGTGAGAACTCTTTGAATTTGGAGTGTCTATAGTATGTAAATGAAACCTCCTTTCATAATATTGCACAAATCCTCATGTAAGTGACAATCCAATAGCTTTATAGTTTTCATTATTAAACTAGCAAGAAAATATTTTTAATTGAACTAAATTGCTTCTAAGTTACATATAATTGTGTATACTTACAAATAGTGTCAATTCAATTCATTTATTAAATAAATAGTAAAAATTGCACCATTACGAAACCCCCAAAAAGATCAAATTGTAAACCTTATAATGAATCTCTTACCCTTGAATTTGCTATCACTTATTCTTATTATGCATCTAATAAAAATAAATTTTAATAATGAACTTAAAGGAATGACATTAAGATTAAAAATATAGAGTAGATTGCAAAAAATTCTAAATTTGATAACATGTCATATATCTATCTAAATTAAACCATAAATCTACTTGAAACTTTTAATTTTTTCAGCTGAACACTCAAGTGGAGTAGTACCATAGAGTTGATCAACCTAAATCTACATATAAAATAAGATCAAATAGGTTTTAAGTTTAAATATCTTTGTAACAAAGAACATGGATAAATTTGATAATCAAAGTGATTGACTATGTAAAATAAAGCTTATTGAAACCGATGCTTACTTTCATAATATTTTTTTTAGCTTCATAATGAATTATATTTTCTTTAGATTTTTTTCCCTCCCTCCCTCATTCTTGGTTCATGAAAAATATTTTCTTTCACTTGTTATCCTTAAGAACCATACCTTTTGCGGTGCAATGCCTCTAGAGAAGGTCACATTTCTTTATCCTCTTGGCAAGATATAAACGACTACTTAATTCAGGATTTTTTTTTCAGATACCTCACATGGCTTATATCTAATCTCATAACCCATTCCAAATAATTTCACTAATACCTACTCTTGTTCAATGCATTCATAAATGATTGTACCTTAAAATTAGGGATGCATATTACCAAGCAATACATTCATACAACTAGCAAGATACACTATTTTCATTGTTTGTTTGGTGAATGGAAAACATGGGTTTATACCGAATTCTCATGTTATAGAATTAGAAGCAAGTCGATACCATTGACCATATATGGCTAGCATTACATGTGTTTCGTAAGGTAAAAAGAGAGAAATAAAATCCAAGGGGAGTAAAATAACCAACCATAATACTATAAGAATTGATCTCTATGTTAGAAAAACGAATTCCTCTACAGTATATAATAAAATAGAAAATGGTGTGGCTAGGAACAAATTGTATGCTGGTGGAAAGAGTAAAGGTAAGAAGAATGAAGATGGGCATAACCAAAGTGAAAACCTACAGTTAAGAATGAATGAATTCATAGAAGGATACAGAAATCTTCTAGCAGGGATGGGTCAAATTCATAACAAGTAGTTGAGTTTTCAAAATCCAAAAATCACAGCCACAAAACAAACACCTGTGCCCTATGTAGTAAGACTTCAATTTAGTGCTTTAATATGGGTAGGAATTGATAAACTCGCTAGTTTAGTATAGTTGAAAATAACGGTATCGGTTATGTTCGAGACAGAATGTATTTTTTTTTTCAGATTTACAAAAATACAGTAATTTTTTTGTAATTTTTATATGGTTTTCGATCACAAAATGTGCAGATCATGAAGAACAAATGTTGAAAATTTCGCCAAAATCTATTGTATTTTCCTTTTTATAAAATTTAATCAATGATACATTTTATCTAAAACTTAGCGACATCAAAAAATGAAAGATCTTTGAGATCTAAAGACTTACAGCTGCCGTTGATGTTCTCCACGCAAAAAGAGGGAGGAATGTTTACTAGCCGTTGATTTTAGGAGATCGACCGCCAGCGAGACATTTAAAGCATTTTAAATAGATTTGAGCTGAAGGGAATAACTGTTCGTTGATAGGCGCTGAGCAGGAAATGCGGAGTTCACAAATATTTAATTTCGAACTTGGAGTGTCACGTAGTAACAAGTTTGTTAGAGCAATTTTATTCTTAAAGTTGGTGCGGCATCCTAATCGTCAAGTTTGTTATTTGGAATCTTTTCATAATATTAAATTTTTTAGGTGTTCACTATAATTATTATATTATGTTTTATTTTATTTTTATAAAATTAAAAAATAAATAAAAAAAATTTGATATCAAATGTTAGGTCACACCAACTTCTATAATATAATGTTTTATATTAAAGATCATACAGTGAGTTGAGACTTATTTGATTCTAACTATTATACTAGATTTTGATTCTGTTTTTCAATATCAATTATATTATTATAATTTTATTTTCTAGCCACCAACTATAATATAATAAAATAGATTATAAATTCTTAAAACGTAATAATTTTTTTGAGCGTGATATTTATTCAATCTTAATTAACAAGTTGTATGAATATTGTACCATTATAGTGGTATAGTGTGATGGTCAATGTTAGTATATCGTTAAATTATTATAAATTGAAAAAATAAGATGTAGGATTGTTCTTTTAGGTTTCCACGTAGACCTTATGTTTAGGCCTAATATAGGAAACTTATCTCCATTGAAAAAGTAGCCTATGTGTTTTTTCAAGTTGATTAAATTATGAAAGTATTAACATACAAAGATAATATAAGTACATAAATTCAATATATTTTCTAAGTTTTTAACAATTTATAATAATTTTAAAATCTTGTTTATTCAATCAATGATCACAATAAAATGGATCATAATATAATTCTTTGATAATATTTTGTAATGTATTTAATAAATAAAATAAGTTAATCTATATATTACAATATAAAATATATTATAATTTCATCCCGTATTTCCTCTATTCCCGCCCCATAATGCAAAGAGTTACTTTAAAATTAAGGCATTTATTATATCCGAATATAGTTCAAGTGATGGTAAATGTTTTACAGTTAGCAGGGATCCAACAATGTAGAAGAAGCCTTCAAAAATTATTCTAGAGAGGTTCTTAATTGATAATAAAAATTGTGAAATAGGTATAAAGGATAATAACAGACACTAGTGAGATAAGATGGTCTACTAGTAAACGTGGTGTGGTAGACGTGGAAGGTTGTGGCACATAAATAGAGGGACACATTTATATGCCCAACACGAACCCTCTTTGGCATGCCATGTTGGAGAGGCTAGGTAAATCATGGCTGGGTTTTCACTAGGAGAGGGATCACCATAAGTTCATTTTTTCCCCTTCTTTTTAGGCAATGCCCTTCCTTTGTTTTTTAATTTTGACTGATTGAGTATTGTAATATTTTTTTTTTCTCAAATGTGACCTAGTACATGGAATTGTGTTCTATTGATTGTAGTCATGATTAAGACTGTTTACTACTATAGAGATTCACTTGTTGAGAAATTATTTGGAACTCATCCATACATTGATGTGTTAAAACATTGGGTGCAACGTAAGTTGAAATTCATGGCAGTTTTAAGATTGTTGATTGGTGGAAGAGATTCTATCCACTTTTCTACCCTCTATGCTTATAATAATATATTTTTGTATGTTTTAAAATAATTTTGAGAGTAAATAAAATCAATTTAATTTTTGTAGCTTGAGAAAACTATGTTATTTTGCCTCTTTCGTGGTTGGACTCTTAGAGTAGAGAGTTTAAGTTCAATGAGTTTCCTAGGTATTGAGAACAATAAGTGTCATGAGAAAAAGTATAAATTTTTTTTTGAACTAGGACTTTCTCTTCGTAACAATAGAGCCTTTTGAAGAGAAACTATTTTAATCCTCCTATTGTATTCAATCTTTCTGAGAAGTCAACTAAGTCTTTCAAATATATCTTAAGCTAAAATGATAAGAAAGTGCTATTAGTTTCATTAAAAAATTCCTCATGCTCAAAGGGACATTGTTATTATATGATGAATGAAAACACATCATAGACAATTGTTATCACAAAAATGAAACATGAAGTAATAATCAACACAAAACTTTATGAGATATAAAAAGAAGAGGAAATAAGGAAATTGTGTGCAATTTGGAGACCCACATAAAAACTCTTTAAACTAAAACTATAGATAGTTATATATCATATCAATTGTGTCCACAATGAACGAGAATGGAAGAATCTCTCAGAAAATTTTTTTACACAGAGGCCTATATTTTACAAATTTCAAGCACATATGGTGTCATGGTAGATATGGATGATACAATAAAAGAACATAGTAGAAAACATACATAGTCATCTTAAATAGACTGGACCAATGAAAATCAATTAAAATATGTAAATCAAGTCTAAGAAGTGGCTAGTCTATGACTTATGTACATGTAATTGGATTACCAAATGAAGAAAATAATTTAATAGTACAATTATAGATACCATCGACCACAACAAATGCTAGAAAAAACTCTTATGTATATCAGCACCCATATTCAAGTACTCCAACAAGCTAAAATTTAGGAGAATAAACCATTAGTAGCTAAAGGAGATTATATGAATAAGTATTCCTTCTAACAACTGCGTGCATGTACAAAAAATTTGGTATAGAAACAAAGACACATCTTGAAGAAGATACATACTTTAAGAGGGGGTGATTTTAACATATAGTGGAGTGATTATATGTTAACCAGTAGTACTATTAGAATAAATTTGTTTGGTTGGTCTATTTTATAAATTCAACATCCATCTTCTAAACAAAATTCTCTTTTCTTTGATTAAAGCTTGAGCCTTTGATATTTACTTATAAGTTTGTTAAGGTGAGCTACTTTAGAATTAAATCATATTTATATCTTAAAATATTAAAATTGAATTTATTTCTAAAGAGGTTTCATAGAAAATGCTTTTAATGATTATTTTTATCTATTAATAATCAAATAAAATTCAAGCATATCTCATACAAGAAACTTGTTAATGATAGACTTTGTTAGAATATTTCCTATAATTTCATCAAATTCTCTTCAATGTAACTGACTGAATGAAAATTTAGACTATCTTATCATATCCAAGACCTAGTACTACATAATCAGTGACAAATAAATTCCCTTTCATGAGAAGTAATTTTGTTCCTTAATTCAATGTATTATTTTAAGACAACAAGTTTGTTACTTGGAATTTCAAACATCAGTAAACTAAGAGTTCCAAATTATAATTGTTTTTAATTGTGATGGAAGAGAGAGGGCCTTGAACCCAAAAAACAATAATCACATAACAACATAGATCAGATAACTAGACTTCAGGCCATTATAGATGGAAGCTACCAAATCATCAATGAGAAAATTAATCAAAAATAATTGTTCAACACTATCAACTATCGCTAATCTAACACCACTATCACTAATATCTATTAGAAATTAATCTTTCCTTGGTAAAATATGTAATTAAAAGATAAACCAAGGTATCCTATATTGTATTTGTCCTCTAGTCCAAGTGGGAGGACATGTCACATCTTTGTAATTCTTAAATAATAAAGAAATTAGATATTCCTCCTTAAGAGGAATCTCACATTTGTCACACACACAATATGAATGTGGCTTTCATCTAAGATGAGATTTACATGCAAAATCTTCCACTCATCTCTACTTAAAGAGATGCCTCTCACACACTTGCTCAATAATCTCCTCTATTCTCTCATTCTTTCTCTTCATATTGTAATGAGCTTTGAGCTCCAATTCTTTCTTCTTCTTTTGGCTTTGAGCCTCATTCATAATTCACAAGGGGTTTTTTCTTTCTTTTCCCCTTTTAAATCCTTGTGTTTTTGCCTTGGTTCTTGGAGCATTCTTGTAAGCTTGTGTTTGATCTCTTGAAGGAAAATCTCTCTATCTCTCTCTCTTAGTGTTTGGAAAATCTCTTCCATTGCATGCTCTCTTGGATTCTTTCCTTACCTTTTTAATTTTACTTTACGATTCTAACATGGTATCAGAGCATGTTTAATCCTTACTTTTGAGTGTGCATGCAGGGATAACTGAAGAATATTTCAGTTGTAAAGGAGAAAATATTTTTTTTGTTATCTAACAATTGTTTTGTAAGTTTTTCTTCATTTTATTTTCTTCAATCTAACATCTTACTTCATTATTTTTTTTTAAATCTAACTTTTTTTTGGATGGCTTGCCACCAGATCTAAGTTTGTTTATCTTGATCTTTTATTTATATATTGATTAATAGTCATCTCTATTTTTTCTCATCTTATCTGCAGATTTTGCCTCTCTCTGCTAACATCTAATTTTATATCATATCTCTGGTTTATCTTCATATCTCTCTTTTTTATCAGAGCTCCTCTGATTTGTAACTCCTTTCTCTTGCAGCTTTCATAGTAATCTGAATTTAATAAGTTCATGTCTATGTTTTCACTTAAATTTATTCTGTTTCTTTAAATCCAATTTGTTTTCTTTTATTCAATGTGCTTCATTAAAAGTTTTTTATTTAAAATACTGACTAACGTTTCAATATTTCAAATATTTCATTTAAATCGCTACTAAAAAAAAATGTTTTTTGAATTGCTGGTGTTTCTAACTTCATAACGTTTTTTGCTGCATTAAAATAGTATTGTTTCCATTAAATTTTTAATACATTGCTGTTTATTTATCCATCAAATTACAAAACATTTTTTTGAACAACAATATATTAAAACATTTTTTTGAACAACAAATGTTATAAAAACATTTTTTGCTATTTATATACGCAAGGCACATTGACCTTGCAGAATCCGTGTTATAATTTCTGCGAGAATATTGAGAAGTAAAATGCTTTAGCTTTTCTTTGGAACCAACTTTATGATCCAAGTGGAATATGCTACTTTCTAATGCATGTATTTAGTGTTTATTTTTAAATGGTTGATCAACTAGAATAAGTCTTGAATGTTGTTATTTTTTGATCAATATTACTGTGAGAGCCAGACTTGTTGCAAAGGTATATTTGGATTTCAATTTTACAGCTACAAAAAGGATAACTATCAATAATGTGGCAGATTTGATGATTATGCATTTAAGCAAATCTTTGGTGTCTTAATTTTTTACCTTCTTTTTTATTCATGTGAATTATTGGCTTATCTTTATTTGGGGGTTGCATTGGGCCCGAACGTACCCCTTTGCACAGTGCCAAAGCAAATTATCACTTGTTTAAAAAGAGTTTGCAATATAGTTTATAAGTAAATGCTACTACTTGACTCTGCTTAACCAAATCGTTCTCATCACACTTTTACAGAGATAATTTTCTTCACTCTGATTATATTAATAATAAATCCCGCTACTTGATTATATTAAAACAGACTCAATAAACATCCTCCGAATGGCGGGCTTATAAAAAAATAATTAAAAAGAAGGCTATAAGCATTATTAATATTGCAGGTTGATTCTATCACTTTCTGAAGTTCAATAACTGCAAGATTGTTTCAAATTTTATCTTATTTTAGTTTGTAGCTATACATTTTCTCTGCAATTTATCTACATTATTCTTTCTTTAGTTCCTTTTTTGGCTGAATTTATTAGATTCCTTTTATCTTTGTTTAACCAGGCATATACCTCTTATATCTTACTTATTTTCTATAGGTTTATCTAATTATAGTTTGATTGTTTATCTCAATCTTTGACTCATTCATTAATTGTGGTCAAATATTTAATAACTTTACTCTATTCGCTTTGTTCATCCTCATTATCTTTATCTTACTTCATTACTTAATTCATTTGTTCAAATCATTATTCTTACGTCAAATTTGTTTTAATTCTTAGTCTAAAATTCAATTCATGTAAGTTTAACAATTTTTTTTTATGTCATTTTGAGTAAACTAATCCAATTTAATTATTTATCATTGTTCAAGTTATCTATTTATTAGATGTTTCACTCTTTTCATATTCCTTTTTCACTTCTAGCTTCTTGTTTTTAAGCATTTAAGAAAACTTCAATTTTTTTCTTAAAATCTCTCTCTGTTCAAATTCATAATTGTAAATTTATTTTCATTATCTTGCTATTTTCATCACGTCTACTCTAATTCCATAAATTAAACTAACTAGCTCTAACTATCACCAATGGAAGATGCATGTTTCTTTCCTCTTTTATTTTAAACATTTGCTGGAAGTTTCCACATATGCGACTCTTGAACCGACTGCCAGTGCTTCTCAAACTGAAAAAGATGCATGGCAAGGTAAGAACGATGAAGCACTCGGTCTAATTGGACTCTCCATCAGTCTCGATCTCTATGTCTTGATCAGACATTGCACCAAATCTCACCTAGCATGGGACATCTTGAAGCAAACCTACGAAAGCTCCTCCGAATCACGTAAGATTCAGCTCCAAGACAACTTGGAAGACCTAAGGTATACAAATTTTAAATCTATGGATGAATTTTTAACTCAAGTTTGATGCTATTAGAACTCAATTAAATGGTTTAAATGTTACTCTTACAGATATTAGATTGATTACTATAATTCTTAAGAAATATCTCCCTAAGGAATTTCAACAATTTATCACTAATATCCACTCTTAGCTTGCTATTTCTAGTTTAGCTCCTCTTTTAACTTATCCTATTTTTCAAAATTTGTTGTGCCAAGAGGAGGCAAAATTATTGCAATTTGGTATTATTAAATCTTTTGAACATACTTTTGTTTCTAAAACTCAAAATCACAATAATAAGTCTCATACTAATCATCATAATAATAATCATCATAACAATAACCATTCTAATAACAACTATAATTATCATAACAATAACAATAATCATCATAACAATGGTTCTTCAAATAATAATCATTATAATAATTATTCACACAACAGGTCTAATTCTAGGCCATCATACAACAATAATAACAATAATTACAATAATCAACAAAATCAGAAACCACATTGTACTTATTGTGGTAAAGATGGTCACCTAACCAATGATTGTTTTAAAAAGAAAAATGATAAGAAGCCTATGAATAACAATAATCAAAATAACTTCAAATCTCAAGGTAATCAATCTCATCGTGCTTTTATTGCTTGTTATAAAACTTCTCATGCATTAGAATGGATTATTAATAGTGGCGCTTCTCATCATGTTACATCTTGAATAGAGAAGTTTTTGATTCTTTGCAACCTGATACTACTAATATTCCTATTCAATTAGCTGATGATAGCAGTTGCAAAGCTGATGGAGTTGGTGATGTTAATGTTCCAAATGGAAAATTACACAATGTTCTTTATATTCCTGAATTGAAATCCAATCTTCTTTCAGTTGCTCAATTATGTCAAGATTACAAAGTTGAATTTCATAAGGATATGTGCTCTATTATTGATCCTAATGTTGATTCATTGATCTTTTTGTTGCTAATGCTAAGTTGGATCATGAAAACTTGTTTAAATTCTATGAGTTTGCCTCTTCTAGGTACTCTTTGAAAGTGAATATTGATTTCAATAGATGACATGAAAGGCTTGGCCATTTGAATTTTGATTATATTTCTAGATTGCTAAAATCTAACATGGTTGAAGGATTACCTCCTCTTGTTCCATCTAAAATTACATGCACAGGGTGCATGAGTGGAAAAATGAAAAGGGAGCCCTTTCCTCATAGTAATTCATGGAGGGTGTCTCATAAGTTACATCTTATTCATAGTGATCTTTTGGGTCCAATGGAGAACAACTCAATACAAGGTTCAAAGTATGCTCTTACCTTTGTGGATGATTTCACTAGAAGAATTTGGATTTATTTCTTGCATACTAAAGATCAAGTTATTGACACATTTTTTGAATTTCATATGTTTGTGGAAAGGCAATCTGGTTCTAAACTTAAAATTCTTAGAATGGATAATGGTACTGAATATGTTAACAATGCATTTCATTCTTATTTGAGATCTTTTGGTATAAAACATGAGCTTACTATTCCTTATACACCACAACAATATGGTGTGGTAGAAAGGAAGCATATAACTATTGTAGAAATGGCTAGATGTATGTTGCATGGAAAAAATATTCATTACAAGTTATGGGCTGAAGCAATGGCTTGTGCCACTTATCTTCTTAATAGAACTCCTACTAAAGATTTGAAAGATATAACTCCCGAGGAAGAGTGGTCCGGTAGAAAACCAAATTTACAACATTTGAGAATTTTTGGATATATTGCATATGTTCCCACACCCAAACAAAAGAGGCACAAATTAGATTCTAAAACTTCTCCATTTATTTTTGTTGGGTATGATGAATTTACTAAAGGTTATCGAGTTTATGATCCTACTACTAACAAGGTGCATATTGCAAGAGATGTTGTTATTACAAAAAATGAAGTACATGATTGTTCCAAGGCCAAAGATGATGAATTTAAAGGTGGTATTCTTGACCTCATGGAGGACCAACTTCCTATTCTAAACCCTACTCCTAATACACCTATTTCTATTCCTACTAGTATTAAAAAATATGACGATGATAGTAACAATGTTTCTACTCCTCATAGTGATAATTTTGCTCATAATGATGGTAATTATGTTCATAATGATGATGATGAATTTAATCCTCATAGTGATGATGAAAATGATGAATTTACTCCTCATAGTGATATTTCCATTACTTCTAAGAGAAATCCTAAATGGTTTAAAAATTTACTTAATGAAGGTGATGATTATATTTCCAGAATGGGTGGTCTTAGACCCAGGAGACTTAATTATTGTAGCTATGCTTTAATGTCTTCTTTTATGCTTTATTCTACAGTATATAATAAAATGGGTTTGATGTGGTAGTAGTGCAGCCTGCTGATAAAGAGAATAGAAAATGGTGTGGCTAGGAACAAATTGTATGCTGGTGGAAAGAGTAAATGGAAGAAGAATGAAGATGGCCACAACCAAAGTGAAAACCCACAGTTAAGAATGAATGAATTCATAGAAGGATACATAAATCTTCTAGCAGGGATGGGACAAATTCATATCAAATAGTTGAGTTTTCAAAATGTTAGAAGACTTCCAAAACTCACAGTCATAAAACAAACAATTGTGCCTTATGTAGTTAGACTTCAATTTAGTGCTTTCAAATGGGTAGCAATTGATAAACTCATTCGTTTAGTATAGTTGAAAACAACCGTGTCTGTTAAGTTCCAGACAGAATGTACTATAGATTAAAAAAAGTTCAATTTTGTTTTTCAGATTTGTAAAAATACAGTAACTTTTTTGCAAATTTTTTATGGTTCTCGATCACAAAATGTGCAGATCATGAAGAACAGATATTGAAAATTTCATGAAATCTATTATATTTTCCCTTTTTTAAAATTTAATCAACAGAGAGATCTTTGAGATCTAAAGACTTACAGTGTAACGGGGTTAGACTGTGGATCATTTTTGTGAGCTGTTTGGATATGAGTTGGGGACTTGGAGAAGGCACAAATTCTTCTTGTTGGATGAATGTAGCTTCATTGAGGTAGTTTGCCTTGTGTAGATTCAGTGCTGAGATGAATTCTTTGTGTTTGTGGGCCGACTTGACTTATTTGTCATGCAGTTGGGCCATCTTGGATGGAATTCGAGTGTGGCAATGATTCATTTTGTTTTTTGGATAAGTGTTGGCACTTAGACGACTTGATTGTGCCTTGGAGATTGATGTGCAACAGACTTGAAGATTGGCGCATTTCTTTGTTGTGCCAGTGACATTATTATCGACATGATTAACGGGGCGACATTAATAGATCTGTGTGATGCACTTGCATTGCACTTGTTTTGCATCGGTGATGCAAACTAGCCGTTATGAGATCTGACCGTTAGAGGCATCGGTGTTATTAGCGACGCATTGCTTGGGACTTAGGAGCCGTTACATTTAGGTGCAAACCTAAACCTTGCCGTGCTAGATCCGAGGGAAATCCAGTATAAAGGTCAAGGCCTTGGCTCATTCTTGACATGGAGTGGAGAAGCAGAGCGAAGTGACTTGTGAAGGTTTTCAGTAGAGGAGTAGAGTAGAGGTGCGAATTCCTTTGGCGATGACTTGGAGCAAATTTGCATTGTTGAGCAGAGGTGTTCGACATTGTTTTGTAAGAGCCTTGAGCTCATTTTTGTATTGCGATCTGGGATTGCATTCTTTTGTAATAAGTGATTCGGCTAAGTGATATTAGCTTGGATCCTTTCATTATATAGGGGTGATCTGTGTTTTTGAACATAGACTCCTTTTTGTCTTTGTAATTGGGATCAATTGATGAATAAATTTGGAGACGTCACCTCGCCAAAAATTTGTGCTGTTGTATTGCATTTTCATTGAGTACTCAGCGGATTTCATGTGCATTGGGACAGATCAGATCTAAGCTTCCGCATTGCATTTTGGTGAAGGCGTAGTCTGGATTTGGACAAGTTTGCATTAGACTTGGGAGATTTGCCAGTGCTGCACAGGTTACTCCCAAAGCCCATGACAGTTGGTATCAGAGCTGGTTTGGTGATGGATCGAATGGATCGATTGAAGTTGAGCTTGCATAGAAGGGATCTTGTTCGATTGGGTTGAGCTAGATCTGTGTAGATCTGATTCAAGTTGCACTATGGCTGATGTTGATAGTCAGTATGAAGCAGAAAAGTCTCATCCTGTGGACACGAGCCGAGCTGTTTGTGGGAACATGAAGCATAAAGATTGGCTACAGGATCACAAGATGCGGATTGAGGCCTTGGAAGGCTACAACATTGAGGAGCGATTGATTGAAGAGATCTCAAGATTGACCAAGCAATTGGATGCATTATGTGAGGAGGTTAAGTTTCTGAAGGAGGGCCAGTCTCTTCATCACTCAATGTTGCAAGGAGGAAAGATGGGTCAGAAGGCCTTGGAGCAGATCGGATCTTATGATGGAGATCGTGATGACAAAGCCTTGGACAATTTCCTCTGGGATGTTGAGGAGTACCTATTTGGGGCGACCGACTTGTTCGATGAGATGCAGATCAAGAAGGTTACCTCTTGCTTGACTGGAAGTGTGAAGTTGTGGTGGCAGACACATTTGGCTGATGAAAGGGATGGAAAGCAAGTCAGAGCAATCAAGACTTGGGCTGATTTGAAGGGAGCACTTCATGATCAATTCCATCCTGGGAACTCTGATTGGGTTGTTTGGGCATGATTTGATCAGCTGAAACACACTGGCACAGTCCGGGAGTATGTGAGGCAATTTCAAGAGCTGGACTTGGAATGTGACAAACTTGGTGATTGGGAGAAGCTCTTTCTTTTCATGTGCAACCTACAACCTTGTGCGGTCGAGGAACTTAGGAGACATAAGGTACAGTCTTTGGCCGAGGCAATCACTATGGCGGATGGGTTGCTCGACTACAAGGGCAATACGACAATGGGATTTGGGGGAGCCAAATCTGACAATGCACACTGCTTTCATCCGAAAGATGACAAGCGAAATGGTGATCAGAAAGCTAAGAAGCAAAAATCAGATGAAACTGAGCCTGTGCATGAAGAGAAAGAGAAGAAGTGAAATCAGGATTGTTTTCTTTGTGGAAAGCCCGATCACTTTGCCAGAGAATGTCCTAATCAGATGCAGATCAATGCAATGCTTTCTAAGGAAGAATCAGTGCTGAGAATTGGTGCATTGGTGCTGAACACTTTGCATTTGAGTCCCAGATCTGGACCTGTTTCGAGGGCTGTGGATTAGCCAGAGCTATGCTTCATTGAGGCGATCTTGAAGGATTGCAAGATGAGGGCCTTGATTGATTCTGGAGTGACGCATAGCTTTGTAGTATTGAATTGAGCTAGGAGACTTGGGTTGCAGATTAACTTGCTTGATGCAACTTGCGAGACATTGGATGCCTCTTCATTGCGGGTCTGCAATGTGATTTGTAGTGTTTCCTTGCGACTTGGCACTTGGCACGGATCTGTCGACTTGGTAGCTTTGGAGATGGATCGATATGACTTGATCTTGGGTCAAGACTTTTTGAGATGAGCTGGAGTGATCATTGCTCCTTGCTGGAGATGCATCATGATCTTGGATGTGGAGTATACATGTTTCATTCCTATATTAAGTGAAGCATATTCGACATTGACATCGATTTCTTTGAGTTCTGTGCAAGATATCTTTTCAGCAAGTAGTCAGGCTGCCTTGGCAGATTTCGAGTAGTCTAGATTTCGCTACATGGATGATTTTGTGCTTCCTGATCCAAGCTAGATCAGAGTGATTTCAGCAGTTGGTGCACATGGATGGATTGGTGATGTTCATGACTTGCGATGGTTTCTTGGCATGATTAGCTTTTGCAGATCTTTCTTTGCAAGCTATTCGGAATTCGTCGAGCCTTTGTTGGATTGCTTGAAGGGAGATTGGATTTGGGGTGATCAGTATCAACATGCAGTGAAGGAGTTGATTGGGTTCCTTGGCAAGGGGAAATCAACTCAACTTGAGTGATCTCTTTTTGGGATTGACCCTCTCATGGCATCATTTTGTCTAGGGGTGCTGTAGGCATCGAGGATGTCACCTCTTGGTTTAGTGAGGGAGGATGTAACGGGGCTAGACTATGGATCATTTTTGTGAGCTATTTGGATTCGAGTTAGGGACTTGGAGAAGGCACAAATTCTTCTTGTTGGATGAATGTAGCTTCATTGAGGCAGTTTGCCTTGTGCAGATTCAATGCTGAGATGACTTCTTTGTGTTCGTGGGCTGACTTGACTTATTTGTTATGCAATTGGGCCATCTTGGATGGAATTTGAGTGTGGAAATGATTCATTTTGTTTGTTGGCTAAGTGTTGGCACTTAGATGACTTGATTGTGCCTTGGAGATTGATGTGCAACAGACTTGAAGATTGGCACATTTCTTTGTTGTGCTAGCAGCATCATTATCAACATTATTAATGGGGCAGCATTAACGGATCTATGTGATGCGCTTGCATTGTGCTTGTTTTGCATTAGCGATGCAAACTAGCTGTTATGAGATCTGACTATTAGAGGTAGCGGTGTTATTGGCGACGCGTTACTTGGGACTTGTTAAAAATGGAAAATCAAATTCGAGCTAGGAACATATTAATCCAAATGAGTTAGGAAAAAGGAAGATTATCATGAATTAAACTAATCCTTAGAGCATACGCCAAAAAAAAATAACAAGGGAGACAAGAAGTTTTGAAGGGGGAAATGCGTAAAAAAACCCCTATGAATTATGAATGGGCTAAATAGCCAAAAAGAGAGAGAGAGAGCTTTAGTTCATACAATATTGAAGAATGAAAGAGAGAATAGAGAAGAAGTGTTGTATGAGAAGAGAGGAGAAATATCTTTATATGTAGAGATAAGAGAAGGAGTTCAAAATGTAACTCCCATGAGAATGAATGCCACCATTCATAAGTGTGTGAGGCCAAGTGTGAGATTCCTCATAAGGAGGAATAAACTAATTTACAAAATAAATATTTGTCCTCACATATTCTACTAGAGGACAAAATAGAATGTAGTGGAAAGAAGACAAAAAGAAATATATTAGGATACCTTGGCTTATATCGTAATATATTAGAACAAGAAAAGAAGAAAAGATCTAACCTTGGTTTATAAATACACCAAGGAAAGATTACAACTTCTAATAGGACTTAGGAGCCGTTACATTTAGGTGCGGACCTAAATCTTGCCATGCTAGATCCGAGGGAAATCCACTATAAAGGCAAAGGCCTTGGATCATTCTTGACATGGAGTGGAGAAGCAAAGAGAAGTGAATTGTGAAGGTTTTCAGTAGAGGAGCAGAGTAGAGGTGCGAATTCCTTTGGCAATGACTTGGAGCAGATTTGCATTGTTGAGCAGAGGTGTTCGACATTGTTTTGTAAGAGCCTTGAGCTTGTTTTTGTATTACGATCTAGGATTGCATTCTTTTGTAATAAGTGATTCAGCTAAGTGATATTAGCTTGGATCCTTTCATTGTATAGGGGTGATCTGTGTTTTTGAACATAGACTCCTTTTTGTCTTTGTAATTGGGATCAATTGATGAAGAAATTTGGAGGTGTCGCCTTGCCAACAATCTATACTATTGTGTTGCATTTTCATTGATTACTTAGTGGATTTCATGTGCATTGGGATAGATCAGATCTAAGCTTCCGCATTGCATTTTGGTGAAGGCGTAGTCTGGATTCAGACAAGTTTGCATTAGACTTGGATGATTTGCCAGTGCCGCACGGGTTACTCCCAAAGCCTGTGACATACAACTGCTGTTGATGTTCTCCATGCATTAGAGGGAGGAATGTTTACTAGCCATTTATTTTCCAAGATTGACCGCTGACGAGACATTTAAAGCATTTTAAATAGATTTATGCTGAAGGGAAGTATTGTTAGTTGATAGGTGCTGAGTTGGAAATGTGGAGTTAACAAATATTTAATTTCAAACTTGGAGTTTCACGTAGTAACAAGTTTGTTAGAGAAATTTTATTCTTAAAGTTGGTGCGCCATCCTAATTCTCAAGTTTGTTATTTGGAATCTTTCATAATATTGAAATTTTGAGTTGTTCACTATAATTACTAGATTATGTTTTATTTTATTTTTATAAAACTAAAGAATAAATAAAGAAAATTTGATATCAAATGTTAGGTTACACCAACTTCTATAATACAATGTTTTATTTTAAAGATCATATAGTGAGTTGAGACTTATTTGATTCTAACTATTGTACTAGATTTTGATTTTGTTTTTCAATATCAATTATATCATTATTCAATATCAATTATATCATTATTCAATACTAATTGTATCATTATAATTTTATTTTCCAGCCACCAACTATAATATAATAAAATAAATTATAAATTCTTAAGATAATAATTTTTTTTGGCATGATATTTATTTAATCTTAATTAATAAGTTGTATGAATATTCTACTATTATATTGATATAGTGTGATGGTCAATGTTAGTATAAGAAACTTATCTTACTTGAAAAAATAGCCTTATGTGTGCTTTCAAGTTGATTAAATTATGAACGTATTAATATACAAAGATAATAAAAGTTCATAAATTCAATATATTTTCTAAGTTTTTAACAATTTATAATAATTTTAAAATCTTGTTTATTCAATCAATGATCACAATAAAATAGATCATAAAACAAGTTAATCTCTATATTACAACGAGAAATATATTATAATTTCATCCTTCCTTTCTTCTATTCCCGCCCCATAATACAAAGACTTACTTTGAAATTAAGGCATTTAATATATTCGAATATAATTCAAGAGATGAAAAATGTTTTACAGTTAGCAGGGACCCAATAATGTAGAAGAAGCCTTCAAAATTTTTTCTAGAGAGGCTCTCAATTGATAATAAAATTGTGAAATATGTATAAAGGATAATAACAGACAGTAGTGAAAAAAGATGGTCTACTAGTAAACGTGTTGTGGTAGACGTGGAAGGTTGTGGCACATAAACAAAGGGACACATTTATATGCCCAACATGAACCCTCTTTGGAATTCCATGCATGAGAGGTTAGGTAAATCGTGGTTGGGTTTTCACTAGGAGAGGGATCACCTTAAGTTCATTTTCCCCCTTCATTTTAGGCAATGTCCTTCCTTTGTTTTATTTTATTGATTGGGTATTGTAATATATATTTTCTCAAACATGATCTAGTATGGAATTTTTATGTATCGATTGTATTCATGATTAAAACCATTTACTACTAAGAGATTCATTTGTTAAGAAACTATGTGAAACTCATCCATACATTGTTGTGTTAAAAAATTGGGCATAACGTAAGTTGAAATTCATTGGTAGTTTTGAGAATGTTGATTGATAGAAGAGATTCTCTATGCTTTTCTATGCTCTATGTCTATAATAATATGTTTTTGTATGTTCTAAAATCATTTTGAGAGTAAATCAAATCAATTTAATTTTTGTAGCCTAAGAGAAATATGTTATTTTTCCTCTTTCATGGTGGGAATCTTAGAGCAGAGAGTTCAAGCTCAATGAGGTTCCTAGGTACTAAGAACAATGAGTGTCTTGAAAAAAAGTGAAAATCTCTTTTGGAACTAGAAATTTCTCTTCATAAAAAATAGAGCCCTTTGAAGAGAAACTATTTTAATCTTGTTATTGTATTTAATCTTGCCGAGAAGTCAACTAAGTCTTTCAAATATATCTTAAGCTCAAATGATAATAAAGTACCATTAATTTAATTAAATAATTCTTCATTCTCAAAGGGATACAAGCTGTCATTATGGGATGTACAAAAACACATCGTAGACATTCTTATCACAAAAATTGAACATGAAGTAATAATCAACACAAAAATTTAGGGGATAGAAAAAGAAAGAAATGGAAGAAATAAGGAAAAGGTGTGCGATTTGGAGACTCACATAAAAAATATTTAGACTAAAACTACATATAGTTATATATATTATATCAATTGTGTCCACAATGTACAAGAATGAAAGAGTTGAGCTCATAAACCAAATTTAGGACATAGAGG
>BSBK01000223.1:0-15000 GCA_027943335.1 Chamaecyparis obtusa | reverse complement strand
AGTTTACATGTGCAGAGTGGGCATGAGTGGATACTATTGGATTGGGATGCTTGGTGAAAATTCCCTAGAGGTGCACATATATTTCCATGGTGGCTGCATTGTGTGAGAGATGACATTCTGAGATTGTGACTTTTCATCTATCGACTGGGAGATGACAGTGACCTTGGAAGATGTGTATAAGATCTTTTGGCTGCCCATCCAAGGCACACCAGTCATCACAAGTGATTATACACACTATTAGGTGCTGACAACCCTGTTTGGGCCAATATTGGCTCCTATACTATGGCATGGTCAGCTATCATTGACTAGTCATCTAGCGGTAGCATTACCAACACACCGAGTATACCTTTTTGTGTGTGGATTGGTCTCATGGTATATTGCCCTTGACATGGGAGGGACGAGTGTAACCCTCACACTCATCCTTGGAATCATGAATATTATTGATGTATGTGTCCTAGATGCCTGGGGCATGTTGATATTAGCTGATCTTTCATGTATTTTATGGATCATATAGTGAAATATAATGGTCATTTCTCTTTGATATGGAGCTCCTGCATTCTTTAACCTGAATGGAATCATGTTGTAACATAAGGTACCCCATGGAATTGTAAATGTTGTTTTGTGTTGGTCTTATTTTACTATAAAGATTTGGTTGTATCCTAAAAAATTTTCCATTAGAGAAACATCTCATGGCCTACTGTTAGGTCAACAATCATGTCAATGTTTGGCAGGGGAAAATCATCTTTCGGGCATGCTTTTTTAAGGTCTCAGAAATTCATACAAATCATGATTTCCCCTAATGGTTTAGTAACTAGAACCATGTTGGATATCTATTTTGAGTACTCAATGGCGTGAATGATCTTTTCATGTAGGAGTTTCTTGAGCTCTTCCTTTACTAGGAGGGCCACCTTTATATGCATTTTGCGTAGCTTCTATTTAACTAGTTTTACATTTGGATCTATTGCAAGGTGATGAACAACCAGATTTGGGTCTAGCCTAGGCATGTGATTATATGAGCATGCAAAGTTGATGGTTGCCTCCTGGAGGAGTGCTATGAAAGCTAGCTCTTCCCCCTTTGATAAGGATGTTACAATATAGGTGATCCTAGGACATTCTTCTATACCCAAGTTGACAGGCTTGGTTTCTTTAATTAGGATAGATGACTATTCTGGCCTATTGTCATGGATGGAGGGGATATGTAAGTCTTCATCCTCTATCCCCTCTGAGAGGTTTTCACTAGAAGATACACCCCTTTTTTTTACTTTTTGGAGTCAAAATGTACCCCGAAGGGGTTTTCACAAAAGGAATCATTATTTTATTTTTTCTTTTTTATTTTGTTGCTGAAGACTTCCTCTTCCCCAAAGTATCCCTTGGGGTCATGAGTTAGACATGAGTTAGGTTGAGCCCTGATTAGATATGAGTTGAGTCAATGGTTTCAAATGTTGGGACAAAGAGACAAGAATGGACGATCAAGATAGCAAAGGCAAGATGGATGGTGGAGATAGCCAATCATCTTGAGTGATCCATGAAATTCAAATACTCTCACCTCATTGGTTGAATTATTTTTGTCCACATGTGGTTCATAAGAATAATAAGATTTTTTAATTTATTTAATTGATTTAATTTGTCAGGTGTCCTCTTTAAATGGGTTGGATTGAATTTTACATTTTAGCTATACAATTAATTGATTAAAATAAATTGCATAATTATTTAATCTTTTGATTTAATTAATTCGATAGCTCTAATTTTCAATTAGTTCAATGCTTTGATCCTCAATTTCCTACTTAGACTTAGTTTGACTTTAGTTGACAAATTTTAGGTTTATACACTTTCAATGAAAATCCCATTTAAATACCTTATAATACCTCCAACAACATAGATCCCTAGGTTTCCCTTAGCACAACCATCAACATTGCATTTCACCCATCCTATCTCTAGGATTATCCATGTGGTTAACCTTATTTTCCAAATCCTAGGCCAATCAATATTGATGAGGTCGTAATGAATATTCTAGCTCTGTTTAATTCTCAAGTCATGGAAATTAGGAATATTTTCTTCTTTTAAAAAGTAGTAGCATTAATATTTTTAGTAATTCGCTACTTTATGATCTGTAAATAGAGTTGAGGTAGTTCTATCTTGGTCCTTAAAAATTCTATAGTTTCTCTCCTTCTAGAAATTCCAGGTAATGAAGGGGATTATTTGAACCCAAATATTTTTGAGGATAGGGTGATTGAGAGGACTATATCTCAATTGATCAATCAACAAGCTCATTGTGCTAGGAGTTATCTAAACCACATTAAGGGATGCGAGGACAAGGTGCCAAAGTCTTATAGTAAAGGGAAAATGGATAAATATGTGATCAATATACTCATTATCATATTGACAAAGAATACATCTATTAATGAAACACAAACCATGACTATTAATATTGTCTACAATAAGAATCCTTCCATGAGAAACAATCCACTAAAAATAATTAATTTTGGGGATAAGATTGGGAATCCATATATACCTCCATAGTTCCTCATTAATTTAATTTCATTCCATATCCTAGTAAGATAAACTAAAAAAGAAGGAACGTAAAGAGTTTTACCTCCATATCCATCTGTCATCATTAGAATGGGAGAAGAGAACACAATCCAACAAGAATAGGGATACATTTCCCATACTTTCTAGCAGTTGGTTGATGATATAGGATGAGAGATCATTTAGTTTCCCTAAATTTCCTACAAATTATTTCCAATTAGCTTTACCTTCTCTCCAATAAATATATTTCTCCACATAGGTACCATATTGACTAGTGAGTCATCATTTGATTTGAGATAAGGAGTTAATGTCAACAAGAGTTTTATTCTTATACCGAGTATCCTCTTAAAGTCTTGTCTTTTTTTCATTCCCTATAACTAATCTTCTACCATTCTTAAGAATATTCTTGACATTCATTATAATTCTCCAAAGAAGGGAACCCATAGAGGGGGTTGGTTTTAGCTTCTTGCAAACCTAGATCATAAGTGATCCATTAGAAGGAATATTCCAACAATTTTCAACCAATATTCAGAAGCTAGGATGAATAATCCACATAATTTCAAACCTTAAGGGTGACAAACATTTCCTTTTACCGTTCATCCAATCCAATATAAGGGAACTATGATCAAAACTAGTCTTAGGTTAAGAAATCAGAAAAAAAAATGCAAGAATCAACCAATTGGAGGAAAAGATGAATCTATCCAATCTGACCAGTATAATATCAATCCCCTATCTTCTATTAGAACAAGTGAAAGTTGCACCATGTAGATCAATATCCATCATACCTGTGAAAGTGAGAAAGTCATCCAGGTCCAACATACTTTCACTGAAGTTCTCAATACTAAAAGAATTCTCTAAGGGATAGAAGGGAGAGTTGAAATCCCCTCCCATAATCCACTTAATAGAGTTATTTACTAAAATTATAGAATCCAAAGAATCCCACAAAGATATCCTCCGAGACATCACATTAGGAGAATATACATTAATCAAGTTCCTAGAAATACTAGAACCAATATTTTTAAAGGAGATAATCAAACTATTATTATAAGAATGAAATAAAGAGCCTTCCATCTTACTAGGATTCCATAGGGTGGATAACCCACTAGAGGCACCATTAGAATCATAAGTTTCCCACTCTACACCCTTTCAAATTTTATTTACTATTTTCTTAAAGCCTTCCCTATTCATTTTAAATTTCTAAAGAATCGAGATATCAATTTTGTTCTTTTTAATAACACATTTTAGCATGTGTTGTTTGTTGTGGCTATTCAAGCCCCTCATATTCCAGGATTATATATTCATGAAAAAATTTAAAACTCTACACCCAACTCATGAGTAGTTCAACCAATCCAAAAAAAAGAGTGGAGGCCTATTTTCTTCTTCTTAACATTAGATAACCCATCCATAATTCTCTTCTTTCCACTTGCTACCTCCTTTGCTATCTGTATTTGTTTTCTTTCTTTCTATGTCTTCCTGCCTTATTTAGATTCATTACCTACATCTCATTTTTCCTTTCTTTTACCTTTACCTTCAACCAAATTGCAATCAAACTCAAAAGAAACATCCTCCTCAAATGGTTTATACTCTTTTTGGGGAGGAGTGGAGCAAAACTCTAATAGTGAAATATGGCCTTGTTAAACAACTTGGTGGCTTAGGACCCAAAATAGGGTCACTATTCTCTTTGTTATTTTGATTTTTTTTTATGGATTGAAACTCCACTCAAATTCATGCCCAGTTGAAGCTCCTGGGAAGAAGAATTCAAGTGGTCATTTTGGGGGGTGGGGAGGCATTCAAATGTAGCACTTCCTAAGTCTTGGATATGTTAAGTTGAACCACCATATTATCCAAATTAGCCTCATGGGTAGTGTGAGGAACATGGGTAGATCCATCCCCATACCCAACATCCATAATAGATGTCCCTATTTTTTCCTATTGAATCTCACTGGCCCTTTCCTTACCAAAGGTTAGGGAAATGTGCTATATAACAATAACAACATTATCATGTATATTCTAGAGATTATTAGGAGAGGAAATGGTAGAAGAGGTCGAAACACTCTTATCCAAAGAATCCATATTATTAGATCCAAGAGAATCCATCTTACGTTCATTATAGGGAGGGGAAGCCCTATTTGAGCCCTCCATTTTAGGTAGTAAAGATTCATCCTACTTCTTAGGATGTTGGTTCCTATTATTCTGAAATCAAAATTCATTACTAAAATGTTCTTACTTCTTATAGATCTTGTAGAAAATAGATGCATTTTCACATTCCAAGTGTTGAACCTAGGATCCATATTTTGATTGAAGTGAAATGTGCATGGGTCAAACTATATTGACCTCCACATTAACGAAGATTTTTATAAATAGAAGGTAAGATCTCTACTGAGTAACCTAGTCCACCACCATGAGAGATCTAAATGACTCAACAATACCTCTAAAAACTTCATTGTTCTAAAATTCTAGGGGAAGGAAAAGAAGACAGACCCAAGTAGGGGCCAAACAACTAATATCACATTGAGGATCCATCCCAGGTTTCCACTTGCAAAGGGCTAGGATATTTCTTTGATTACTACTAGTAGGATATTTATTTGATTACTATTTTATGTCCAAGGACCATTGGTCAGGTCATAATGCAAGTCTTCTTTATTCACAAATCTAAAAAAAAAAAGATATGATCCTTAACATTAATTTTCACACTCCTCTTAAGACTCCAATGAGTAGCAACCCATTTTCCAAGTTGATTGATAGAAGACCTCAAATATGGGAAATTATCTACCAAAGATAGCTCCAAATAATTCATAGTCTCCTTTAGTATTTTGTCCAGCACCTAAATTATCGTGTCATTAATCATTCACATAGCTTCATAGCCTTACTTTTCATTCATCTTCATAGAGGGTGAACTGGCACCCAATACTTTATCCATAAAGGAAGGTAGAGATTCCTTCCCAAATAAGGAGTCCCCATAACTAGCACACACCTTACCAAAGGTTAGAGAAACAAAACTAGACTCAAAAAACTTGTTAATAAAGGTCAAAGAAACATGCCCTAAAACCCTCTAGGAGGATGAAACCTCAAAAAAACCCAAGGTCCCAATAAGAATAAATATGTGGGATTCAAGATTGAAATCGTAGGATTCAAGGAGGGGATATGGGAGACCTAGGATGGGTCCCCCATAGGACATTAGAATTAGTAGGAAGTAGGAAGAAATAGGGATACAAAACCCTAATAAAGGAGGCCCTAATTACAATTATTGTACATTTGAAGTTGTAATCACCTAAAATTGGCTAATAGAACATAAGGCCCCATTTTCCCTAAATCAGAATAAAACCCTAATTGTGTTAATTTGATCCTTGATTATTAAAACAATTCTTTAAAATTCAATAAAATAATTAAACATCCTAATTCAAGCAGTAATCATCAAATAATCAAGCAAAATCAATTTGATTATCTCTATGCTTAATTAATTAAATCAATCCCATTAAATTCAAGGCTAGAGTAATTAATTAAAAGAAATGAATTAATCCCTCTCAAAATGACATGTCACCTTAAAGGGGACAACAAGGACACCTCAAGCCAATGAGAGGTAATCACATGGATCACTCACATGGATCAAGATTAGAGGCATCTCAACCACTCCTCATGGATGCATCCTAACCGTTCAAAATCTCAAGATTCTATAAAAGAGAATTTTCAAATCTTCAATTGGATCCTAACCCTTTGATTTTGCTAATAGATAATTGAATTCATTTTCTTTCATATGCTCATTGTGATTTCATAGCTAATTAGATAACACTTCATTTTGGATAATGGTAATCAACCAATGAATAAATGACTTTCATAGTTAATTTGGATGAATTTGTTAGTTTCATTGCATATTTGATTAAATCTCTCATTCTAACATGCATTGTCACTATTTAGGATCACAACCTGAGAGTAATTTTAGATCCTTTCCATGTGTTAGTTAGAGAGAAATAGGAAGATTTTGTTAGTATTCTTACATGCTTTATTTGATTGATTTTATAATAATATAATATTCTATTAAAGTGTTGTGTTGTAGGTTTGCAGGTCAATAATTCACACACATTTATGGCACCACCATGGGGCCAAGCCCCATATTTATACCTTTTTAGATTTATTTTTGCAGTGTTTTAGACTGCAGGGGTTCACATTTAGGAATTTGGATGGCACCTGGGAAGAAAGCTCGCACCCTGTATTTCCTGGATCGCATTCAGGATTTCCTAGATTGCATCTAGTAAGGTATTGCCTTTGGTTAAATGCAGGATCACATTTGAGATCCTTTGTCACATTTGGATTATTGAATTACATGTGTGGAATAGGATCACATTCAGTTGAATTTAGGATCGCATCTGGGGTTATTTTCTAGAATTTTGATTTTTCTAACCCCTAATGGATTGATTTGATGTTGTCTTTGATTTTTAAACAACCTGAGAGTGGTTTGCAGGACAAAATGATAGAGAATGCAACATATGAAACTACTAATGAGTGTATGCCGGTTTCCTAAAGGAATCAACAATAATTTGTGCTTTTATTTTTAAGAATATAATTACAATTTGAATTCATTGTGCAAATTAACTAGAGGATTATGCTCTTTTCCCTTGAGGAAAATTAGAAACTCAAAAGTTGATTTGCATTTTGAGGTCAAATTGAAGTAATTGAAGTTAATGATTACATGATGTGTCTTGGTGATATGATTTGTGTTAGGAGATTATGCTCTTCTCCTTCATGGAGAATCAGAAATACAGACCTTGAATTTTTGATCCACATTCTTTATTGTATTACCTTTAGAGGGCCTACCGGTTGAGGAAAAAAGCTCCCAGGAATGACCCAAGTGGGGACAAGTCTTAAGCTAAATCTTCCACCCCACTATAAAATTTGACACTTCCTTGAGGTGAAAACTTTAGAAGAAATAATCTATCTTATCTTGGAATATTGATGATCATTTCCAATGATAGACTTGGATCTTGTGTAGAGCGGAGCCACTTGAATCTCACTTGCGAGACTACACATTTTCAAGTACCTATAGGGCTTATGATCTTAATCTTTCTTGTGGGACTATGGGAGATGGTTATAAACAGATGCCTTTATTAAAATCCTTAAGCTAGATGCTACCTAGTTCACCTCTGAAAGGTTGGTAACACTTGTGTGAGACAACTAGTAATTTCCCCAAGGCATTCACCATATTGAGCCCTCATTGATATTACTATTCAGATAATATGGGCTCCAACATCCATTACATGTTATTGGACTACCATATTTTGAGGAGTCTTTGAGTGTTTTTCTTAGTTAGTGAATAAGTGTTTCCAATCTTCATGTAGTTAAGGAAGGCTAGGTGTGTTTTCATAATATGACTACTTGATGTGTTTTAAATATACATCTCAAATAAATCCCTCAAATGAACAAACACCAAGCACTTTTGAACACCTACAAGTCACTAGAATCAGACAGAAAAGACCCATTTTCTCAAAATTAATTGAAACTTACATTGGATTGTCTATCATTGAATCACATCTGGTATCCTGAGTCATATCCCGCATTCCGTGTTGTATCTGGTCAATCCTGGATTACATCTAGTGTCTACCACATTTCCTAGGTCATATTTAGTGACTACAACATTTCCTAAGTTGTATCTCACATTTTCTAGTTTGCATCTGGGGCCAAAAGACTGTCAGTCATATTCAGAGTGTCACATCTAGGACAAAGAGAATTTTCATACCTATCAAAGCTTGGATTTTTACATTTTCAGATACCCATTTTGGCCATTAGTAAAATTCTACTATCAAAACACATCTACTTGATAGCCTGAGAGAGTTATTTCTGAGAACATCTTGTCACCTTGCATGGTCTATTCTACATTGTCTAAACTGTAGAGTCTTGTTATCCCATCAGCTACAATAAAGTTCCCAGCTCACTATCAGGGCATTCTAACACCCTTTGACAGTGGAGCTTTCAAAACCACTCACAAACCCACTTGCATTTTGGTTCCCAACTCACTATAAGGGTACTTTGACACCCTTTTGATGTTGGATCTATAGGACATATTCAAACCCACTTTTGCATCCTTGGACTCACAATTGGACATATGCAAACATTCAGACCCACTTTAATACAAGACACTCATTAATTCCTTAATTAAGATTTCATGGTCAATACAAGACACAAGTCCTACAAATTTGAAACTAATCCATTCTCAAACGAGGTACCATTAATCACATTTGAAAGAGGAGAGACTTCCAGACTCTATTTAGAGAAACACCTAGCACTACTCATACAACAACACTTGACACTAAAAACATGAATAACCAAGTAGTTTTTTTTATATATTAAAATATTGCTCTTAAATTGATTGTTTTCTCCTCCCTCTAACATGGTTTATGTTGGCTATTAAAATGCCATTTAAATTTAAATTTTATTGTCTGTGCCAACATTCTCTCCTACCACATTTGCCTGAAAGCATAGTTTGAGCTCGCTGGAGTAAATGTACATGATTATAGTCCTTTCACCATTAGTAATGACTTTATAATAAAATTGTGTCAAAAAATGGTTAAATAACATTTATAACCTTGCCATCAATGAATATTAATATTAGAAAACAAAATGATAAAAAAATGATAGAATGTGGAAATCATTTGTGCCGTTTGAAATATAATAAGTGATAAAAATTATATTTTATTTTATAAGCTTATATATTGACAGTGTTAGTACATACTTTCATGAGCTACAATGTTGATTATAAACAGATCCAAATTATTAATTTAGCCTTTGCATTTCTACAATAAGATGCAAGTTCATGTTTTTTTTAAAGTATTTAAAATTAAACGGTAAAAAGTATTGAGTTACCACAAGTAAAATTTAATATTAATAGTACCATGCAGTAGGTCAGATAATTAAATCATTTCTATTAACAAGATGGTATGTAGGTAGTTAGAAATCAGAAAGTAGTATATAGTTGTGAGATACGTTAATTTTTCATGGATTGTATTATGTTAGTTCTCAAAAGTAATTAGTAGCTAATTTATAAAATCTCTTTTTTTTGCTACAGTCTTATTCAGAATGCTTTCCATTCACTTCTGATAGAATTACGAAATTAAAGTAGTTTTACCTTACGTCATTTAATTAGTTGATTAATGTTTTAAGTTTTCAACCCTGTGTTGAATGTTGTACTCATTGATCATAGTGTATGCACCCTAAAATGGTCGCCTAGACTTTGGGCCCCCATTCAACAATTTATCAAATCCCTGAATCAATATTTTCAAAAATCAACATTTTTCAATAATATCAATTTCCTTGATCAAATCCTATCTTATCATTTTTGATTATTTTTGATGGGCTAACCATTTTATCCTAAGTCTTTATTTATTTAAAAAGAATATTTCCTCCCCTTTTAATAAATAAAAATCCCCCACTTTTCCTCTTATCCTAAGTTGCACAAATAAAGCATTATTCCTATTTTATAAAAAGAAGAAAAGCACTTTTTGTCTCATATGGACACAAAAGTCAACTCTTATTTTCTCATTGGAGGATACTTGTGCACATGGATTGCTCCTCTTTTATGCTCCACCGTTGATTAAATCTTTTGGCTCTCAATCTTCATGGTCCATTCTTTCTCATTTCCTATAAAAGAAGAGCTCTCTTCCTCATTTTCATATGCATTTTTGAATACTAATGTTATGCTGTAGGTTTTCTAGGTCACTTTGGAGCTTTTGAAAATTTGGAGCATTCTTGGCTTTTGCATCTACATTCCATTCTTAGTTTCATTCTTGCATAGTAGCTTCATGTTTATGCTTTCATAGTGTAGATTTCCTTTCAAGCTTTAGAGTAACTCATCTAGCTTAACTAGGAGGCTTGGTAATACTTGTATTTTCCTTTTCATAGCATAGCTTGTACTTTCATTTCCATAGCTTAGCTTGCATCTCTCATTTCTAGCTTGCATATTCATCTTAAATCTAGCTTGCATTTTCATTTCATAGTGATTCTTGGGGATATTGGCATTCTTTCCCTTGTCTTCATTTGAATCTCTCATTGTGTGGTTGACTAGCAAGGTCATTAGCTTAATAGCTCTAGCTGAGAGAAAATTTTAAATAATCTTGCAACTCCATACATAGAGAGCTCTAGGTTGCTTTCTAAGATATCCCATTCATGGATTCCCTTGGATATAATGACTTAGAGAAGTGCACCATTTGAGTGTGTACACATAGAAATTAAAAAGTAAATAATAAATGTAATTACTAATAATTGATAAATGTTATATAATGATTTACTTAGATATTTTCCTTTTTCTTTATGAATTAATAGTGGTGATTATTTTTGTGATTCTTGTGTAAGTTGCCATTGCCTTAATTAACCTACGAGTGTTATGGGCATGAATTTAAATTGGAATTTAGTTTCCACATAGTTGGAGAAGTAATAAAATTGAAATGATATATATTTATGTTACATCCCTTCCCAATTATTAACTAAGCTAACCAAGATTTTAATGTTTAATTTAATGTTAGAATGCAGTTTTGGTAATAGGATTAGAGCTAATTTCAATATTATTATTCATGGATGAAGATTATAAAGTTAATATTACAGTATTGATGAAAATTTGATTATGATGTGCATTTTCATGTGTTGTTAGTAGGGACGATTAGATGCCATGTTTTAAAAGTAACTACATGGGTTATAGGTGTGAGTCTGTTAGGAAATGAGAACTAAATGTAATTTGGAGTTATGCTATAAGTCTTTTGAGATATGTTATGTTATAATTATTTTGAGAGAGATGTGATGATAGTCTCACATCATGCCTATTACACACTTTTGGATGTTCTAGTTCTCTGATGTTTGAATCCCTTGAGTAACCATTGAGCTAGGTTGTTTATCTTGGATCTTTTGGTGTCACCCTTTGGTATCAATACCAATGCTTACGTTTGTTTTTTAATCCTTCTTTTATGAAATTATATCTTTGGTTTGAGATCCAAGAATCAAACTATGAAGACTCTGTGTGTGACATAGGCAAGGTCATCTAAGATGAGCCCCCGAGTCTTTAGGTCTGGACCTTAGGACATTTTCTTCTTCTTTTGATTGTCTGCTATTCTTCTAGATAAGTTAACGAGAAAGGTCATATATGTGATCACATATCTATTATTTGTTGTTACTGATTATTTGTTTCAAGTTGTATAGATGTGTGCAGATACAGGTACTAGGACTTGGTGAAGAAACATGAAATCTCAACTCAGGTATGCAACAATAATTGTTGGAATTATAGTGATAGCATGTTACTCTTATCTCATATTAAAAGATAACCTAGAACATTTAGGAGTGGTGATTTTAGATGAGTTTAGTTTTAGATTCTTGATGCAATAAATGTTGTGAGTTGGGTTAGATGATATGTGTTGGTTTATTATTTCAAAATAAATAAAAAAATGTGCACATTAGTTTATGTTTGAGTATATTACATAGGTTGTTTAATGTTTAATCTAGTGTTTTAATTTTGGGCATTACATTTGGTATCAAAGCCATGTTCAATGCACTCGGATCTTTTGGGCTTAATCACTTTGTATCACAAATTAAAATAATGATGTAATTTATGTTACTTCAAATACATGCAAAAAAAAATCACGTGAATCATCAAACAAGAAAATACAAAACAAATTTGATATGAATGTATTTTATGAAAAATAACTTTGTTGAGTGACAAGAGTGCATGTATATGTTTCCTTTATTTTTTTATAGTGAATTCCATAAATGTATATGTGTAGTGACATGTGATGAGACCAATAAATGTGTTGTATCCCAAATGGGTGATATATGTTCCATCCAACTTGGATAAGGGAGAGGTGAATGTCATTGAAGATTCACCTAAGTGCGCCCTTCATGAAAGTTGTGTATGTCTAAAAAAAGTTATGAATGTGCTATTGTAATGTAGTGTGGTGGTGAAGTGTTTGTGGTTGGAAAAAAATACTACTAGTCATGTTGTGTATTATGTTATGTTGGTAGCAGCCTTGTAGCATAGGCTATGTGTGAGGTACACCATGTAATCAGGGGTTGAGAGATAGAGGACCACATTGGAGTCTTACAATCAAATATTGTATTGGTCATAGCTCCATAGTAGATTATCTCTTCTATATGAGATGCATGCCATGTTGGGAGATAGAGGCCCTTCATTGAGTGTAAGACTTTGGTGGATGTCAGTCCCTACTGGCTCCCCCACATGTAGAGACACATTTGTTGGTTCATAGTGCAAGCCTATTCCTTGATATGTGTACCCATGGGTGAGGATGGACCTAAGTGTACCTTTAAGAATGAACAAAGCTATCATTGATGATACATTTACTATATGATTGTCTCAGGTTGTGTGAGACTTGGAAATGGTGATATTGAGATTTATTTATGAGCTCAGTGTGGTTGATACCACCTTATTCCCCTCCTCCCCCTTAGGTGACTTGATTGAAGTCACATAGTGATTGTGTTGTAAAAGCTTGTGTGATACTAGATTTTTCTTCTTTTGATTATTTATTTAATCTTTAATTGATGGGGCTAGGAGTCTTGAATTTATTTAAGTTATTGATTAAATGCTTTATAAAATTGTCCTCTTTGCCTCACGAACTTATTATTATGAATTATCATTTAATTTTTTTGAATTATTTCTTTGTGGCCACTGCTAAAATTTTATCATCATTTGTATCTTTTCATTATTTATTTGATTTAAACTTAAGTTTTCTAGTTTCGAGGCTTTTATGAATGTTTTCTACTGCTAGCTTGTGCATTGTGATGTGACATATGTAAACTGCCATACTCAGGTGGGGTCCCTGATAGGTTGTATGGGGGGAGTAGATGGCCTGGGGAAATTATATGTAGGGGTAAATGAGACCGGTATGGGACGCTTACTATCCATTTCCCCTAGATTATATGATATTTTCTAGGTACCTCAGGGAGGACCTAATGACAATTATTTATGTGGTATGGATTCTCAGAGGAGAATTTAGGGACACTAGGCATCCTCATCCCATTTTGTGTGAGTCTTGTGTCATGGGTAAGTGAGTCCTATTGTGCTCCTATATGTGATGGCTATATTTCTTAGATATACATGTGAGAAAGAAAGTGATAGAGAATAAAATGGAAGAGAAAGATAATTTCATATTTAAGTATTAGGGGTATGATATAATGGATGTGTTTCATTTTAGTACATTGTGACATCCCAGACATTTAATAGCATTTGATTACTGAATAAGTTGTTATAAAGAAGAAGAATAGAACATAATGAATGTGAATACAACCATCTGTAGTGAAACTATTGCCTTATGTTGTGTGTAAAATATGAGTTACATTATTTATGATGATTTCAATTTCATATATCATACATATGAAAACATATGAAGAATGTTGTGTCACTCCTTGATTGTGGAAAATTACCTTATGAGTAATTATTTTATAATGATATGCTAGAAGATAATATTGTAATTTACATACTATATGTCAGGGGAGAAGTTTGATCTATTTTCCTTATAGACATGCTCAAGTGGAGGAGTTGACCTCTTTACTAACTTCCAGGAGGAAGTTTAATCTTAGGTGGGGAGGATGTGATGCCCAACCTAGAGATGAATGTTGGTTTATGATTACTTCTTGATTAAGGTTGCATTGCATGGGTTAAATAGTTCAATTTCAACTTTTACAAGTTTGTGTACTCTTGATGTTTCATTGATGCAATATCTTCGTAATATTTTAATATGTTTTAATTGATTTATCAACTATAGAACTACATTTATTAGCATGATGGTTGATATAAATAATGAAAATACGCTTATAGATATGCTACAAAGGATGGTATCATGTTTTAGTATAAGTATATTTGTATGCTAGTAATACTATCAAACATGAATCACCATCTTGGTTTCAATAAGGAATATTACATAAATTCATTGTCATTCACTTTATCCATAGTTTATACCTTTTGTTTTTTATATTCTAATTCAATGTAATGGTGGGAAGAGTACTTCTAGTTTGACAAATTTATTTTGAGATATTAAACAAAGGTACATGCAAGCAATAAAACTCAAACAAGAGTTAAATAAATTTTATGTTTAAAAAAAAAAAAGTGTTCTTCTATAAATTATAGGTTCTAAGGATTATGAATTACTTTCTTATGTTGGATAATGAATTGACCACTTTGGATGTTTCATGGGATATTGGACCTTATTTAATGAACTAATGTAAGAGCAAAAACTTTATTTGTATCTATTTTAGGGACCATGTGGAGTGACCTATCAATGAGCCTTGACAACATGCTCAAGTAATCAAGAAGATGTGTGTTAATTATATCTATTATATTTATAATTATTAGGATATATATATGGTATACCAAATCTAAGCTTAGACTACATTTTCATTGTAATCATGTATGATATATCCTACCTAGAGATTCTTGAACGGAAATGAATATTTAATTGTAATATATATATATATATATAGATATAGTTA